>JASEKS010000162.1:0-219547 GCA_030770415.1 Pleoardoris graminearum
GCGGCGCCTGCCCCGCGGGCGTCGCGGCGTGCGCGGGGGGGGGGGGGGCGGGGGCCGGGGGGGGGGCGGGGGGGGGGGGCGGGGGGGGGGCGGGGGGGGGGGGGGGGGGGGGGTGGGGGGGGGGGGGGGGGGTGGAGTGCTGCCTCAGCCTTGTTCTCTTTAGGCAGTCATGGTGCAGCGAATCGGCTACCCTCGACAACAACCCGAGCTGCGCAACCTCGACTTTGGTTTATTACCTTCTCGACAGTGCCTGGCAGTGAGTTCCGACTGCTCGCTATCGACGGCGGTGGCGTGCGCGGCCTGTCCGCGCTCGAGCTGCTGATGGAGGCTATTAACCCAGACGCGCCGCCGAAGCTATGCGACTTCTTCGACATGATCGGCGGGACCAGTACTGGCGGACGAGTAGGAGGCTGTTAAACACGCAATTCAAATACTGTATGCTGACCTGGAGGCTTATCGCCGTCCTGCTGGGCCGGCTGAACATGAGCGTGGCGGACTATATTGCCGTATACCTGTTACTTTCAGTGTATGTGTTTCGCAAAATACAATATCGTGTAATACTTATAGGTTATTTTCTATTACTTTATAAATAATTAATACTAGTACTATTTTATTTTAATTTAATATTACGATTTTATATAAAGTTATTATATTTAATTATATATATATTTATATACTAATTAAATAAATAGTGTAGCTATAGTGGCTCGGAACAACTAAAAGGGTTTTTTTAAAAAAAAAGTATATATATATATTTATTTATTTAATTATAATTATTAAGTTTTATATTAAAATTATAGTATTTATATTTATTTTATAATATATATTATAATTTAATATATTTAATTTTATATATATATATATTCTTTTAATAAATTTAAAATAAAGTATATTAATTTTTTATATATATATTATTTAAATTAATTTATATAAGTTAAATTAATCTTAAGTATATATATATATATATATAAGTTTTTTTTAAATTTAGGATATTTAAAATTTAATTTTATAATTTACTATTTTACTAGTTTATTAATACTAGTTATATAAAATTATAATTTAGTTTTATTAATAAAATCTAATACTTTTTAATAAGAATTATTTTTTATTATATAATTTTTATTTTTTACTACTACTTTAATCTAATTATATTTATAGTCTATTAAAAATTAAATTAAATTTTATTATTATTTTATTAAAAATTATAGATTAGCAATATTAGTAAATAAAATAAATTAATAATAATATTTTTAATTAAAGGACTTTATCTTAAATTATTTATAAATATTAAAAATAAAAATTAATTTTTTAAGTAAACTTTATAATTTAATTTATTCTAAAGTCATTTTAATATTAAAAAAAATTTTTTTTTTTACGTAGGGCGTCAGAGAGTATAAAAAATAATTTATATTAAAATTTCTAGTCTTCCATTCCTACCCGAAGATTATAAGATTAATGCAACAAATAATAGTCGGATCTTACCTCAGAGGAGAGAGCGGTGATTTAATGTATATAATCGAACTTAGTCATGAAATATTTAAATTGGGATATTCGCCACCTGTGGCGCAACGCCTCGACCTTCAGCCAGTGGATATCGTACCGTGTGGTGCTTGATCAAAAAGTTTGTGGCCAATGAGACGAGGGAGACGTTGGGTAGCTGAGTGCGTTTACGATATATCGCGCGACTCTCCACATGGTGGCGCGAGCTGAGATTCTGGTGCAGGATATCTCGCGCGATCATTGTTGATGCGGAACACACCCGATTGGCGAGAAACCATTGCAGCCTTCGTGTTGATGGCTTAGTACCGATACGGTGTCACCACAGTATACGGTGAGAAGAGAGATATCGGGTACTGCGTAATTGTAGGTGTTTGTTAAGGGTGTTTTCCTTGCGCAGCCTTTTTAGATAGTCGTTCTTCGAGTAACTGTATTCGCCTAGAATAGTCAGGCTGTGTGCACGGCAAATCAAAGAGTTGTCAACGGGCAAAACCTAAACAGACTGGATGCTAAATGCTAAAAGGGCAAGATGACTTGAAGATACACTCTAAGCATCTAGAGAGAATAAATCAAAATTAAGGTATCAACCCGACGTTCTTGTATTACTCTCCTGAGCCCGCACGGAGCAGCGAATTGCAAAACGAAAAAGGCACCCGTTTCCCGCCAGTCGACGGCATCGAGATGGATGACTGAATTGATTCCCATCCACACCTAGATCATCACAGCGGCCTCTCTCTCTGGCGTATCGTCCACGTCAGCCTTCTTCGGAGGCGTGATGCGCTTCCACTCGAGGGGGAGAGCCGGCAAAAGACTCAAACAAGCCATAATCAGCCCGGCTCGGAACGACCATCGAAGCGCATTATTGTATGCAACGAGCACATCCGGAAGGTATTGGCCCGGAACAATATCTCGAAACCGGGTGGCTCCAGCGTTCGCGAGCGTGGCAGCATTGAAATTCGGAATGTTCAAATCGCCGACATACGCAATCAATTTGTTTGTGAGGATGTTGTTCCCTACCGAGACAAAGAGGGCACCACCAAAGAATTGCAAGAAAATGGTCATGCTGATAGCGATGGGGACGTCCTGTGGCGCAAGGCCCGGCTGGACGGCGACTTGTGGCAGAGCGAGGGCAAGGCCTGTCCCAAAGCCTGAGAGAATCTGGTATCCGATCCATTTGCCAGGGCCGGTGCTGACTTCCCACGTTGTGATCAGGCCGGCTCCGATGGAGGTGAGCAAAGTGCAGCCATAGAAATACTGGATAAAAGACCCGAACTTGGTCGTCAGGATACCCGATGCCAACGAAGCAATGTTGTTTGCTACTATCAGTGGGATAGTGTCGATACCAGAACGCTTTGCGGAAACACCCTTGATCGCTTGGAAGTAGATTGGGATAAAGTAGACAAAAATGAAGAACTGAGCGTAGTTGAAGAAGGCAAAGCAAGAGGCTGCAGCAACCGTCCGCTGAGAGGCGACTTTTGGCGGAATGGTGGCGTCGGGACCCATCCACAGCTCATTGGCTATGAATGTCACCAGAAGAATCGCAAACAGAGACAAGAGGGCAACGACGCGACCCGACGACCAGTCATAGGTGGTGCCGCCCCATTGGAGTGCCAGGAGCACGCAGATGATGCTGGGCAGGAACAATGCCTGGCCAATGGGATCCAAGCGCCAGAGGATGTGCTTCAGGGTGTCCTTGGAGCGGGGCGGGGGCGGCAGGTGAAGCACAATAATCAGCATAGCGGCTGCTATAGCTCCTATGGGCAAATTGATATAAAAGCACCTAGGCGTGTTAACTCTCGTTCTAGCTGTAAACATAAGCCCGCTCGAGAAGTTGTGCACATACCATCGCCATGAGACCGAGTCGGTGAAAGCGCCGCCAATCAAGGGCGCAGTGATTGTGGCAACCGCGTAGGTTGCGCCAATGAAACTTTGATAGGCCGGACGTTTCTCCATTGGGGTGATGCGGGTGATAGTCACCAGGGCTCCATTGAAGATACCAGCTGACCCCGCCCCGGACAGAGCTCTGCCAACAATGAAGGCGGTAGATGTAGGTGCTACGGCGGATATCAAGGAGCCGACCTCGAAAACGCAAAGCGCGGCGAGGAAGGCGAGCTTCGTAGGGCAAATGGCGTAGATTTTGCCGAAGAAGGGGACGAGGGCAGCCGCGGGAAGGTTAAAGGCAGAGCCGTACCTGCAGCACTCGTGTCAGATGAAGGGACTAGAGTGTGGCTGCATTCAGATGGCTTCAATGGGGCACAAGTACGATACTCACCACCCGACGTCATTGAGGGTCCTGTAGCCATCGGTGATGCGAGGAATCGCAGTGACGATGATGGTATTGTCTAGGGCAACACAGAAGATGGCGAGGACAAGGGCAATGAGAATGACAGTGAACTGGAAGGCTGTCGTGGGGACGACATGAGGGCCTGAGGAAGAAGCACCAGAAGGTGCGGACGCACGGGGTGAGGGTAGTTGCGATGGTAGTGATGATGCTGATAACCGCGTCGGTGGTGGCGCGTCCGCTGTCAAGGAGGCATTCGTGGTGGTGGTGTTTGGGCCGTCGGTGGTGCTTGGTGTGCTTGGTGCTGGTGCAGGCGGCTGTGGCTGTGGCTGTGGCTGCATCTTCTTGGCGCGGTTGTTGGGCGTCTCGGCGGTGTCTGTGCTGAGCATCGTTGCAACAAGATTTCCAAGGTTCGATCCGCAAAAGCTTGTGTGAAGCTTCCCGTCTATTATCGTGACTACTCTTCTACTTTGTCGCATTCATTCACAGTTTTTGCTCCAAAGTCGGGAGGATATAGAAAAGATGCGTAGGATGCGAATTCATTATCCGACTCCGCGTCTCCTCCAGCGCCCCCGTCCCTTTCTCTCATGTCCGCAGGTAGCTGCACCACGCCGCTCGCCGATGCACCCTTGGCGGTCCCGCTGTCTGGAATGCTTCCCGGTCCAATTGGGAACAAGCCATCGGCGACCGTCCAAGCCGAGCACGGCGATGACATGCAGCTGCTGCAGGGATGTTCGCCCTTTGCAACTGATGCACCGGTCCCGATACGACATCTGGAAAACGCAGTTAGGCGGCGTGGAGCCTTGGAAGAATAGGCAAACACTGTAGAAGCTGCAGCTGGAATGGACGTGGTTGCACGGGCCATACCATTTCATCATGCCTGCGCTTTACACGCCGCAAACCTGCCACCCCTCCTCCCGCACCACGTACGGAGCAAACACATCCACTTGTGAAGAAGGAACCATTCCTATCAGCGGTATCCGACCTTGGAGGGCAATTCGTCCTCCAGACTCCGCCCCAGGAAGGTGATCATTTGGCCACAGCATCAACGACACCAACCACGACCACAACCACCATGTCCGGAGCTCCACCACCCTGGACGGGCCTCACCTTCACCTACCCGCACCTCCACAGCTGCCCACCAGACTCGCTCAAGCCCGCAAGCCAGAAGCTTCCGTCTCCTTTCGTTGTCGCCGTGGTCGGTGGCAGCCGCAACATTGGTGCGGAAACCGCCAAAGCCTTTGCGGCAGCTGGTGCCTCAGGAATCATCATCACCGGGACAAAGGAGGAAGCACTTAACAAAATCAAGGCCGAAGTCGAAGAGGCGGCTTCTGACCCCGACCTCATCGTCACCACCATCAAGGCGGACGTTGGCGATACCTCCTCCGCAAAGCTCATCGCGGACACCATCGAATCCACATACGGCCGTCTGGACGTGCTGATCAACAATGCTGCCATTGCGAGCATCGACGCGACCGCCTTTGCCAAACCGCATGATATCAACATTGAGAACATCGAAACGACAATGCAAGTCAACTATGTGGGCAAGTTCAGCACGGCAAAGGCCTTGCTCCCGCTTCCGCTCCGCACCAAGGATGGGGCCAAGGCCGTCGTCAACATCACAAGCGCCATGTCGCATTTCGGTGCAATGGTGGCTATCGGATACAACATTTCAGAGTTGGCGGTCAACCGGTTGACGGAGGCTCTGGCGCAGGCTTATGCCACCGAGGGTCTGGTCTCGTATGCTGTTCATCCAGGCATCGTAGCCACAATGCCACTGCCTATTGGGATGGAAGCACCCGAGGCTCGTGCCATGGCAACGGATGATGTCGCGCTGTGCGGTGCCTTTCTCGTCTGGCTGGTCAAGGAGCGGAGGAACTGGCTGAGCGGACGATACCTGAGCGCGAATTGGGATGTGGAAGAGTTGGAACGCAACAAGGATGCGATTGTCACTGAGGACAAGCTCAAAATGCGAATGGTGGTATAGGAGAAGCCTGCCGGGCCTCTCATGGCCCATTTCAAGTAGCCCTACTTATCATGTGAAATATTTTGTTTCAAAGCTTCCGTTAGTTGTCTTGGTTGACCTAGCTTGGTGTGCGACATGGAAATGCGTGGCCCCCGGTTGTGGCCCAGTAATGCCCTTGCGGAGAAAAGAACATGATGCAGAAATCGATTTAAAATGTACATCTCATCTGTGCCAGGCAGATAGGCGTCTCGTCTCAATTACCACTGACTCCGGCAAGGATGGGAAGGTTATGAGACCCGAACTCTGCTCTTTTCAACTGTCCCCTCTCTTTGAGACCCCATGTCCTTGATCAGCTGAAGCGTGTTCTGGACATCCTTCTCCAATCGGGCTCCTCCCACCGCGTGCCAGCTAGACGTAAGAGTACTCTCCTCTCCATCCTCGTCGGGGGCACGGGCTGCCTGCACCGCCTTCATTGCTTCAACGACGATTTGCACCTTTTTAACTTCCCTCAACAAAATGCTTCGTAGTAAGAGATTTTCATCCTCCTCTCCAAGGTTGAAGATCCCAATATGTATTTTCGTCGCTTTGACGTTCCGAGCTGTTGCATTTGGCGGGTTTACCGACGTCCCGATGGAAACAGTGGAAGCGGAATCGGAGCCAATCTGTCCATGTTGGGGTTCTGGTGAACAGTGGATAGGGGACAAGGGGATATAGTCCGGATTCCCAGCAAGTCTATACCAAAGGAGCGCTTTGGATACAATCGTCATATAGAGAAGCGTGAGGTGGGGCTGATGAGCGCAAGCGCATTCCAGCAGTTTCTTCACTGTGCTCACCGCGATTTGATTGAAGAATAGTACGCGGTCCAGCGGTGGCATGTGGTTCGACACTTGGCCAAATCGGGGCGGGCCAACCATTTTCGTCGCAGGCCGTTCGGAATGAATCATGGTGCAGTAATGAAGAGAGTGTAGTGCAGTAAAGCCTTTGGCTTCGCAATCGTGTGTCTGCGACTGCTCGTCCAAGGTGGACCCGGTGTCTGATTCCGAAAACGCGGGAATAAAGGCGGTGACACTGCTCGTTGCAAATTCGGTTCCGGAACCCATATTGCCCCACTGCGGGAGGAATTCAAAGCCCTGGTCCAGCTCGAGGCCGCCCAGAGTCGACGATGGGTACTCGTTGTGGCTTTCCATGGCAAGTTCAGCCGGGATGGTTTGGCTCTCCCCTGGCGTTACCAAGCCATTCGATGCGCCGAACTGCTGCGGCATCCGGGTCAAGGAGTTGGCAAGGCTGGCAGAGGCAGCAGCGCTGTGCATGGGCGAATGTAGAAGATGGTGGTCCTGCTCCGCAACCCTCTTGGCCCAGGACTGCTTACCGTGCCTTCGGGATGGACTGTATGTGCAGGCAAAACCATTCGTCTGGCATCGCTCGCATGGAGTTGTTTTATCGCATTTGACCTTGGCCACCGAGCAGGCGTCGCAGGTGGATCGCAGCTTGACACGGGATTCGGGGTGGGTCGCCATTGGGGGGTTCATGGGTGGTTGCTGCGGGGTAATGGGCATTTTGGGAGGCCGGAGGGATGTATCGCCAAGGTAAATACTGTCCCTATTAGGGCTGATATAGATAGGCGCTTGTATACGTAGGAGCGGGAGAGGGAGAGAACGCGTGCAATAGATCCGGGTACCACAGACTTGGAGCATCTCATGGCCATGGCCACCGCCCTTGTTACAGGAAGCAGGCCATCTGACCATGGTCGTGCTAAGAGGTGGTATAAACTAACTACTTTTAGTATACTAAAATAATTAATACGCTATACTAAGGTAAGTAAGCTTAGTAGCTATAAATTAATTCTTATATTTTTTAATAGTATATATTACCTAGTATCTAAAATAACTATAGTAATAAATTAAGTTAAAATTATATTTAACGGTTAGGTAAGTATACTTTAAATATATTATAAATTAATTTTAGTTTAATTATAAAAAGTATTATAACCTATTTATACTCCTATTAGGCTATAATAGTTAGTTAAAAAAAATCTATAGTATATATAAAAAAAGTAATATATAAAAAGAATATAACAAATAGTTACCTCTATAGAGTAAAAAATAATTTAGAATTAATTCTAAATTATTTATTTAATAAATTTTAATAATAGTAGCGTGGATTTAGTAAATAAAAATATTAATTAACTATTTTAAGTACTATTATAGTTATAAGAAAGTATTACTATTAATTTATAACACTAGTCTAATTTTTATTTATTTTTAGAATACTAAGCTATATAAGTACTTTTAAATTTATTTTAAATTAATTTCTAATTAATTTTAGTATAGTTTAATAATTTAATAAAAACTTACTACGTTTTAGCTATTTTACTTATCTAGTAATAGAATAATTTTAGGCTTACTTATACTATTACACCCGCCCTATTACTCTAGCTAGTTATATAGCTCCTAAATAGGTATATAAATTAAATTATTTTACTAGATTAATTATATACGTAGAGTAGTTACTTATATTACACTTAGCTACTCTACCCTCTATAGTATTTATAAGGCTAATAAAAATTAAGACCACTTTACGTGTAAGATATTACTTTAAAATTAATTTTAAATTAATTTTAAATAAATTTAAGTTATAATTTCCCCCAGGACTCCAATTTTTAGAAATATAAAAATTAAGACTTATAAATTAAATTTATAAAAAAGGATAAGCGGACCTAAAAATAGGGTAATAGAAAAATAAAAAACTTAAAAAAAAAAAAAATTTTTTTTCTCTGCTTTTAAGTCTGTGGGTCTTTTTATTATTTATTTTTTATAATATTTACTATAAATAATTCTAAATTAATTTTAAATTAATATATAATTAATAACTTTAGTTTATTATAACTTTTAGGTTAAAAAAATAAATTATAAATATTTTTACTACTTAAATCTCTTAAGATACTTATAAATTAATTAGTATATATTTTTTTAATTAATTATAAATAGCCTTTAAGCCTTCTTAAAATATTTTTATTTTTATCTTAGTCTTTAAGTTAATACCCTAGAAGTACTTATTAGTTAATTTTAAATTAATTTAAAATATAATAAGTTTTTACTCTTATATTTTATTTTATAAATATTATATAGAATTAGTATATTTTATAATTATAAAATCTAGTAATTCTGTTTATAATTAATATATTTCTTTTTTTCTTTTAAGTATTATATGAGACTTTAAACTTAAGTAAGTTAAAAAAATTATTTATAGGAGTAGAGATTTTTTACTAATTAATATAAATTAATTCGAGATTAATTATAAATTAATTTAGTTATAGGTCGAAAGTTAATTTAAAATTAATTTTAGTTTACGTTAGTCTATTTTTATTTAGTAGTAAACTACTAAATATTTACTAGCCCTTTTAGTTTTTAAAGAAGTAATTTATAAAACTTTATTACATTTTCTATAAAGTAGATAAGAGCATTTTTTATTTTATTAGTACTTATATTCCCTAAGAAAATATTTTAAAATAAGTGCTATAGGTAAGCCGAGTATATATAATTATAAAGTATTTATTAGCTATTAAACTTATACTAAGTTAATTTAAAATTAGTTTAGAATTAATATAAATACTTAAAAGTAGTATATATACTATAATGTATACTACTACTACTAATTATAGCCTGATAGAATGGTTCCTTAATATAAATTATATATAGCACTCTATTATTTTTAGTAGAGAAGGCTTCTAATCTAGTAAAAGACTAAATAAGAAAACAATACTACTAGTAGATAGACTAAATTAATTAATAATTAATTTTTAACTAATAGTATATACTTATATAAAATAAAAGTGCTTTACTACTTATAGTTATAAAGAAGTTAGTATATTAAAAAAAATAAAAAATAAAATAAGTTATAGTTAATTTACGTTTAATACGGAAAATGTTATATTTAAGTTATACTATTTTAGGTAGTAGGTTATAAATTAATTTAGCTTAAATTTAGAAGTAGATACTTAGTATAAATAAATATAACTCTATTTAAATTAAGTATAAATTAATTTAAACTATATTTATTTCTAAATACTTTAAGTTTAACTAAAGCTAGGCCTTACGTATTTTTAGTCTTATTTTAGTCTCTTTTTATTTTATATAGAACTCGCGTTTTTTATATTTAAATAAAGCTCTCTTTTTTTACGCTAGAACTTCTATTATTCTTAAGCTACGTTTAAAGCTTTACTATCCCTTTAAGTTAATTATTAATTAATTTAGAATATATTTCGTGTTAATTTATAATAGTACTAAAAGGAATAATACTAATCTAAAATAAAAATATTTTTTATAATTTTTTTATAGGCTTATTGTTTTTAACTATATTTAGGGGAATAACTTTTTTTAGTCTATAACTTTTTAGACTAATGTCTTAATACTATACTTTACCTCTTTTATATAATATAATAGCTAAAGTATAAAATAGGAACTGGTAATAATATATGGATAAACTAACTAAACTAAAAGTAACTTATTTATTTCTAATTTATAGGTATATAGTTATTATTTATATAAATCTATTGCTTTTTTATACTACTTTTAGTACTCTTTATATAAACTACGCCCTAAGTCCTTTTTTAGTAGACTAGTATAAGTAGTTAAAATAAAATATATAGTTATAACCTTTACCTATTTAAATTATATAGAATAACCTAATATATAGGCTATAAATTATACTAAATTAATTTATAGCTTATATACTATGTACTATAACTATAACTAAAACTATCTGTTATATACCTATAACTACTTATTATACTTTTACCCTCTTTAGCGCTCTATATCTAGATTATTATCACTTCTCCTAATAATTTCGTTATATATTTAACTAACAAGATATAATTACTACTTTAATAATTAAATAGTATTTAATTATAATACGTAGTCTACTTAAGCACTTTAAACTTTTACTACTATACCTAAGCCTCTATAGCTACTACCTAATAAGTTTATAAATTTCTAATACCTTAGTTATAGTCTTGTATAAGGGCATAAATAGATAGCACTATTCTTCTTTTTTAAGAGCTTATATAGGCGGGGAAGGTTCAGAATCTTTACTGTTGTCGGGAACTTATCGAAAAATCTACTGAGAAGTGCTATTAAGGTTTATATAGAATCAGCGTAAGGACGTGGCTTGCGCATAGTGATTTCAAACAGTTTCATTTGATTGACGTGGTGAGGTCGCACTAGCAAGGCGCGGGGTAGCATAGAGAGAAAATCGAATACAAGGAAGAGTGAATAGACAAGTCGTGCGGCTCGCTTCTTCTTATGTTTCCCAAGCAAAACCTTGTCGCAGTCCAATTTACGGAGATGGGTTGCCCATTGCAGACGCAAAGAATATGAGGGATCCTTCGAACTCGTTTCGGCTGGTAGGATCTGCTTGATTCTGGGCCATCCGTGCCTCAACCTCTTTCGTCCGTTTTGCAATCTCGGCGGGGGTATACATTCTGGCCAGCGACTTCTTGACGTGGGCGCTCAGCTGCTCTAAGAACTCGTGCTTGGCTGACTCAAAAGCTGCCTCTGGACCTTGCAGTATGGCGTTGAATTTTCCGCTGTGCGGTGTTACCAACACAGGAAGCCAGTGCTCAAGTGCTTTGACCAACTCTTCCTTCTCAGCCTGCATGGAGACTAGAGAATAGACAGGATATTTCGTGTGGTTATAGAAGACTTTGTGGCGAACGTAACCAAGCTCATTCACTCTGTCGACCTTGCTTATTCTCTGCTGAAAGCTTCCCCAGGAGCACAAAGGCTCGTAGTAGCCAAATTGCGCTCCAGTTGTGTCTATCGCCCAAACCTCTCCCTGTTTCAGTACAACTCTATACACATTATGGTACATAGACTGCGGCGTGTTGATCTTTACGCCATGAGCGGGGCCAAAGCAGATTCGCAATCGGTGGTTGATCATGCTAACAGTGATTTCTTTTATCTCCGAGCAAATATCTGTGTACACTAGGTTAGTATTGTTGACGTGGGATGTAATTCGGATAGGGAAATCTGACCTCGTAGAAGCTCTGTGGTAAAACTGTAGAGAAACACCATAGCTTCCATGCATGCTGTGTACACTAAAGCAGATTCAAGTATGGCTTGATCTTCGAACAAGTGAACCGGAAAGGGCTTCATCTGTTGAGCACACAATGGGTTTGGCAGAGGTCCATTCAAACAGACTGTCGTGCCTTCCACATGTGCTGACCTGATTTCGAGTGTCGTCGCGTGCAATCTGATCTTGTACATGATAGCTTGAAGTAATGATGCCGCTCTACTTAAAGATTTTCGGGCTTGGAGCTTCCGGCATTCTGTTCTGTGTCGAGACCAATCCGCCTTTTGACACCCGACACCACAGTAGAACGTGGACACCGAGGGGTTGTTGTCATAATCCGGTGCTCCTAAACATCCGATGCACCTTTTCGTAGTTGGGCTACGGCAACGAATGCAGTTTTCAACCACCATGGCCATCGAGGGATCGAATATAGAGTAGCGCGGGACGAGGTCAACGAACGTCAACGGGCAAGTGGCCCCAAGCCAATGTGATCCGTATAGCTTGCACGTGCAGCTGTTTAAGTGCCAGTCGCTGGACGGTATAATGCTTCTATCGAAGGTGCTGGAGAAGTTATGCGTTCGTTGTGGTTGATTTGTATTCGGAGTAATTCCCCGCACCCGCGCTTGCCTTGGCTCACCAGCCACTAATGTCACGGCGATTGCTTTGCCACATTTGCAAACCTCGAATCATGTGCGCTGGCATAGAGATTCTTGGGACACCGCTTATAGTCCGAGCGTCAACACCAGAATCAGCGCTCTGTGCAATCTGCCACAAATTATCATAATGGACAATAATGGCTTAATTGCACATAATTATACAGTCGCTGGCAATTGCGGCTTCACCCCGCATGCACCTGCACCACTATTTTGTGCCGCTCCGTACGCAGAAACCTTTAGCCCTATGTTCTCTTTTTGGTAACTCGTCGGATATAGCAATCACAGCTTTAAATCGAATAGATAGCCTTTAGATATGTAAGCGATTACTGTATCATCTTCTACTCAACACACTCTTTATTGTTTTGCCATGTATGCCCAATAGATAGCTGCAACTAGAAGCATCACTACGAAAAACAACTTCCCGAACACCGGAGCATCCCTGTTATGCGTACGCCCGTAAGAGAGAAAAAAGTCCGCTACATGTCGAAAATCAGGTTCTTAGGTTCTCCTTTATCGTCGTTACCGACCTGAATAGATTATGCGACAACGAGTACAAATAATAATACGTTAATTATAGTAAAAAGACGTACTAAATAAAAATATAAAAAGGAGCCTACTACTAAAATAAAATAAATATTTAATAAAAGCGGGGGATAATAATATTAGATAGTAGTAAAAGTAAATATTAACTATAATATTATAGAGAATAGTAATCTATAAAACTACTTTATCTAATATTTTACGTTTTTATTCTTTTTACTAATATCTTAACTATAATTCTATAAAAGTTAATAGCTATATCTAACACTAAACCTAAAATAGAGATT
The DNA here is from genome assembly GCA_030770415.1 of Pleoardoris graminearum. Classification (NCBI taxonomy): domain Eukaryota; kingdom Fungi; phylum Ascomycota; class Dothideomycetes; order Pleosporales; family Didymosphaeriaceae; genus Pleoardoris; species Pleoardoris graminearum. Next base: position 13,297 of record JASEKS010000162.1, read on the forward strand.
ATAATAATTTCTATTATTAATAATACTATAAATAACCCCCCTAGCTACTATAAGTATACGCAGATTATTAATATTATTAATAATAATAAATATATAGATAAAAGAAATAAAATTATTAATAAAAATATAAATACTAAACTAAAAGCTATTAAAAAGTAATAAAAGCTTAAACTTTTAAAATTATATTTTAAAATCTTAGAGGAGCAGATCTGTATATTTACTTATTTTTATTAAAATTATCTACTTATATAGATAAGAGGAAATTTCTTTTATAAAAGTAATTACTAGTATATCTAAAGTAAACTTCTTTTTTTTTAAATAATTATTAAAAAGTATAGCTACTAGGGCTAAAAAAAAGAATATAAGCTCTCTTTAACAAAGCAGGCTATAAAGAAAAAGGTTAATAAGTATACTAATACTATATAGATTTAAGATCTTCTAAATATAATAAAGTAATATAAGAATAATAGTAATAGTAAAAAAATAGATTAGTAGTAAATTAATTAAATAATAAGTATTAAATTTATATATAATTATACGTAATATTAATAAAGCGACACAACGGCTCTGCATCGAAGAGCAATATCAAAAATCATTCATGTCGAGGTCTCTGCATTGGGTTGGGCCGATACTAAGCCCTTTCTTGCCTTATGCTACCATCGGACCTCTCCAATCGTAATACTGCCCTGCTTTGGTAGCAGTTATACTGGCAATGCTCTTGTTATGCCTTGATCCGTCGATAAGGAAGGTATCGCGATGCCTGACATATATATTGTCTGCAAGGTTTCTTCCTAATACGGCGTTCCGCAAGATTGAGACATCTTTTTGGAAAGCATCTGGGCCTAGTATTGCTCCGTCGGGACTTTGATATCTCACGCCGCTGTCATCTTTCCAGCTGCAAAGTCTTGTGTTTCGGTATTTAGTAATATATAACTCTGTGTGTTTGCAACGCAATATATATTACAGCTAATTTTAATACTAGTCTAGTTATATAATAAGGAAGTTAATAAAGTTAACGCTAGATTTTTATATAGCCTATACATTTAAAAAAAATCTAGTTCTATAAATAGTATAAAATTACTAAACACCTTATCTATATAGTTTATATATAGTAACTCCTTATAATTAAGTATTTTACTATTTTTAATTTTTTTTAAAGTACTTTTATAGTATTTATCTTTTACTTCTAGTAGTCCTATAAAGGATATTTTATTAAGTAGGGTTGGCGCTATTTATATATATAATATTAGAAGGCGTATCTTCTCTAGTATAGATAATAATATAGTAGATAATTATATTAAAAAGCTATACTCGCAGCCGTATTACTTTATTATACTTTTTATATTTTTTATATTTATTTAAACGCGACCAAACTAAATTATAAATATATTTATTAAAATTATTTTTAAACTTTTTTAGTTTATTATATATATTAATTTTATAATTAATATCTCTATAGTTACGTATATAATATATCTAAAAATAGGAAACCTTTTAAATAATATTTACCTAATTTTTTATATTTAAAGTATAAGACTTTTAAACTATAATATATTAATACTAGTTATAGCTATTATTTTACTATTACTTACTTTAGGCTATATATTATATTATTTATATATTTTCTTTATAGTACGTAGTAAGTTTATAGTAATATTATTAGTAAAGTAATTTATATTTATAGCAAGAGATAGTTTAATAAAGAAAAAAGAGTTATAAAGTCTATTTTACTATATATATAGGCAGCTAGTGTACAACTTAGTACTAAACTTTAATAATAATAATAGTTAAAAAGAGAAGATATAAAAATTGTAGGCAATTATACGCTTAATAATAAAAGCCCTATTTTAAGCTGCTGCTAAGGTATAGATAAAAAAAAATTATAAAGTCTATTTTATAAAGTATATAGGCGGCTAGTATATAATTTAGTACTAAATTTTAACAATAATAATAGTTAAGAGAAAAAAATATAAAAACCGTAGGTAATCGTGCGCTTAACAATAAAAGCCCTACCTTAGGCCGCCGCTAAGGCACGGACGTTTCCAGCTGCAAAGGAGCCATATCATCTGGGGCTTCTCCTCGTCGGTCGGGAAAAAGATCGCTCGGATATGGCGCTTGGTTGGTCGACGTGAAGCAGTAAACAAGGCGAATTCTGCACAAAGGAGTTTGTGTGTAGGCCAATCGGCTTGTTGGCATGTTGCTGAACAGTACCGGGTGCTATTGCATCGGCTGCAGGGACAAGCATCTGACTTATGACAGACCGTGCATAGGTATGATGTGCCTGATCTCTTCATCACGAGTTGTTGAAATGAGTCGAAGGATTAAAAGAAAGCTGGAAAAATGATTGAAGTGTGCGAGCTGAAGTGGGGTAACCTGCCAACACGCGATATTGTATATAACGTCACGGTGGCTTTGCAGGTGAGTGCAAGAGTGAAGCCTCGCTAGCAACTGTACGCTTATTTTGTCGCTGTTCTATCTCCTTGCAATTCCTGAGACGCGAAAACAGAAGAGGTTTGATTCTCCGTCTCCGTTATCACACGTGATAAACTCACGTGATATCGCTTGGGCCATGGCCGCATCCAAGAATCTTATGCGTGTTCCCCGTGAAGCCCGCATGACGTACCAAGCATGAACAGATCTGTAGGTACCTGATCTATCTCAGCCTTTGGATATCGCCTTCCTCTGTATGGATTTTTGCCTGCAGACCGATTGACAACCGCAGGGCATCGATTTGGGCTCGCATTATTGCAAACCGAGTCTGTTGCGAGGGAACCTCCCGCCTCTCGCCCTGCGGGCTTCAGCCCGCATCAAATAGAGCGCTCCACACGAGAATCTGAAGCTGAGGCCAATAAGTTAGAGGGTGTGCGCCCATGTAATAGGCCTCCAAGAACCCCCCCGAAGCCTCGGCCTTTCCAACCATCCCCTACGCCCGGCATCAAATGGAACCGAAGCTGACGATCCAGAAGACGTGCGCCTATCCAGAAATTCTTGAGAACTTGGTCCCTTTAAGCACAAACTCGTTCAGAATCCCCGAACCCAGCATGTCGTGGACGACGCGCCTGTTCCGATCTCGGCTGCCGCTCGATTACTTGCTGTCCACAGCCGTCCTCTATAACGTCCCCCGCAGCGAAGCGACTAAGCCCCTTACTAACACAAAAATAGACACTAGAAAGTAATATATAGAATTAAGAGTCTCTAATCTCTTCCACCTTTCTACCGCCTATATACACGCCGAAGCGAAGAGCACTATATACTATAATAAGGAGAGTCATACGAAGGCAGGCTACTCTAATTAGTAAATAGCTTATTATAATAAGCAACGCGAATTAGCGGGAAACCTAAGTCTTAGTCTACTACCTCTTTATATCTTATAGTCTTAAGCTATTTAGCTAATTAGCCTACTCCGTATTATTAGCAGGGATAAAGAGCAGTATAAGATTCTTTTAGCGTTTACTAGACCTATATAGCGTGTTAACGTTCGTTTACTTTATGTATTTTAAATATTTTTATCTATTATTATAGAAACAGTACCTGTAGTAGCAGGTTAAAAAAGGCTATTTAGGGTATATAATAATTAGTTTTCTAGTACTTTAGGTTTAACATAAAATACTAAATACGACTAACTAGAATAGAAGTATTTAAAAACTTTTAGATAAATAGAGATTATAATAATTTTAAGTTATAATTCTTTTTTTTATAAAATATAGTAGTGTAGTTTTACTATATCTAGCATCTAATCTAAAAAGTATTTATATATCTTTTTCTACCCTATATTCTACTTATCCCTTAGTAAGTATAAACGTATTTTATTTAACTTTAGCTATAGTTTATATATTTATTAGCCGTATATTTCTATATTTTCCTTTTTTTTCTTATAGTTATCATCTAAGTTATTTATTTTATAAAAGGCAGGATTATTATAAAAACTATTTATTTAATTTAAATTTAAGCCTTTATAACTATATAAGTTTAGCATACTACTGTTATACTAGTATTTTACTAGTATTTATAAATTTAGTAATAGCTAGGTTATATAAATAATTTTATCTTCTTTACTTAAAATTTATAATTTAAAACTACTAGGATAAAAAACTATTTTAAGTTATAGTTATAGATAATTACTACTATTAATAAGGTTTTAGGTATAGGTAGAGTGTAAAATTAGTTATTTAATAAGATATATTAATATTAATTCTGTAATTTATATTACTACTATTTCTAGACTTTATTTTTAAAGAGAATATTTATTTTGAAAGGTAATAATAGCTGTAATAATAATAAAATAACTTATTATAATAGTTTAATAGATATTATACTTAAGTTTTACTATTTAAAAATTGTTTATAATATAGTATATTTTATCTTTTAAATATAAAATATAATATATTTATATTACAAAAAAAAATTTCTTAATAGTCTACTAAATATTTTATTAAAGTAATTAGTTTTATTATTATAGTATTGTTTAATTTTACTACTTTTAGTTTTTTTTATTTTATTTACGCCTTTTTAAATTTTAATAAATATATTTATTACTTTTTATTTCTTTAAAAGAAGAGGATTATTTTAAATAATAAAACAGCTTATTAACTATTTTCTACTTATATATACAATTATTATTATTCTCTTCCTTAAGGTTATATTAAACTAGGATTCGGCTTTTAATACTACTATTGTAGCTGCTATTATTTAAAGGGGCTAAAACTAAATCTATTACTAACTCTAAAACGGTAATCGAGGCTATTAGGTATTAGTAGAGGCGGTAGCTGTAGTATAGGTCTATAATTAAATATTAGGCTCTTTATTTATTTATTTAAAAGCCTTTACTGCTTTGCTAAATTAAAGTCCTCTAGCTTTAATTTAAAAATAATATCTAATAATTCTATTAAAATAATAATTCTATTAAATAAATAGTATATTTATTTATATATTAATAGTAATCTATTTATTATATTAAAGAATAGTTAATCTTTTACTAACATAGGCTTTTAATATAACGTTACTATTTATGGACTTAATTAGTACGAAAATTCTACTTACTATAATAAATACCTACTATACTCGTTTTAGAAAGAGTATATATACTAATAGTATAAAGATTACTATACTATTTAATATAACTTTATTTAGTACTAGCGGTTATATAATAATTACTTTTTTAATACTCTAAAGCTTTATTACTAAGTTTAGCTTTTATTATTTTATTATACTTTTTAGCTATATTACTTTTTAAAATTAAAGAAAAGTAAATTATATATTAGTTAATTAATGTACTTTGCGAGTTTTATAAAGTCGCGGCACAACGTAATAATAAAAACTTAATAAATATTAAATAGCTTAGACAATGCTAACGAGGCTATATATAAATAATATAAATTTTAAACCCTTAAAAGTTATACTTTATCTATTTAGTAAAAGCTACGGTTATCCTACTAAATATAGTAATATACTTATACTTTAGTCTATATTTATAGATTAGTAACTACTTATAATTATTTTTAAAGGTATTAGTAGTTACTACTTATAATTATATATAAGGCGGTTAATTAATATAGGAGTTACTAAACGTGTAAACTTTAGGACTAATAAAGTTATTAGGCAGTTACCTAAAGCCTATATAACTAAATATTTAGTTTTTAAATTAATAAGTCTAGATATCTATTCTATACTTTATACTATATTATTACCTATTTAATATACTCTACTATATTATATCTTTATAACTCTTTTTTATGTTCGAAATATTCTATTACTATACTAATTTTAAATAGGTCACTAACTTACTATTTATTATACTAACTACTTTTAGTAGTAGTAATACTCTAAACTAGTATAAAATTTAAAATTAAATAAAACTATCTACCTATATACTACTTAATAATAAATTTTACGCCGACCTACGCGTACGTAAATTTTTTATAAAAAAAAATAGCCTTTTTAAACGTATTATCCTTTTTTATTTTATAAATCTCTTTAGTATACTATTTTATATAAATAAATTCTAGGGTAATAGGATAAAAATTATATAAAAGTAGATATTTAATAAAAATAGGTTAGGAGACCTAGCGTTATTAAAACAGCTAGAGGTAAATTTAAAATACTTAAAATAATTACGATTCTAGACTTAGGCTAATAAAATAAAATAAATGTATTAATACGATTATAAAATCTAAAAAAAAAAAAAACCTAAATATAAACTTTAGGGCCTAGTAGAGTATATAATATTAGATAAATACGTACTCTTATTTTTATTTAATAAATATTATTAACTAGGTAATAGGTACTATAGGCAGTATAGATACTAAAAATAGTAAGTATAGTTTTTTTTTATTTTATAAGGCTACTAGATAAGCTAAGTATATATATAACTTACTTTACTAGCGGATCTTTAAGTAGTGTTATTATTTTAGTAGAAAGTTTAATAGGTAATATAAAGACTTAGCGTAGAATTAGGTAGAATAATATTTCTCTAAATTATATAATAAGTTTATAATAATATTATTAGTTTACGATATTAGTAGGCGGAGTAAAATATAATAAAAATAAAATATAAAAAATAAATAAGTCTTTTATACGTCTGCTTAGGAGTAAATAATAAATTAGTAAATTAGTATAATAATTTACTTATATACTTACCTAGACTACATTCGTTAAATAACCTAGTTAAAATTAAATTTTTTTATAATATTTATACAGGGGAGTGACATTGGAAAAAGAAAAAAAAATTACCTTTTTAAAATAATATAACTGTTTAGTTATAAGGCCTAAAAATACGAAAATAATGCTGTTTTAAAGAGAAAATTATAGCAATTATTACTAGGATTTTAGTTACTAATTATTAATTACCTGTAATAAATTAAAATTATCTGAACATAGCAATTTTTTTAACCCGTTTTTTAGATTACTATAACTTTTTAGTTAGTGAATATATTTAACTAAAAATTTAACTATACCCTTTTAGGCCTAGTATAGATCACGTGACAAGTTTTTCGAAGTATATTAGTAATCTAATAATAAAATTATATTAATTATAAAAATAGTGCTAAGGCTTATATAATTACTGATTACGTAATATATTATTAATATTATAAACCTAGACTCCTATTTCCTTAAAATGGTACCAAATTTAATAAAACTTATATCTAAAGTTAATCTTTTTTTATAAGTAAATACTCCTATTAAAACAATTATTTTAACTTTAAAAAGAACTCCTAATAGTATTTATAATACTATAAGACATATTAACAATAAGAATAAAGAAAAAGAATAGAAATATAATAGAAAAAAAGTTTATTTAGGGGGTATAAAAAAGTTAACTAAAAGAGATAAAAGAGTTATTAATAGAGACTTAACTAGATGTCCTAAAAAGGATAATAGAAGAATACTATTAGAAAATAATTTAGAGATTACAAAAAGATAATTATAAGTAGTTTTAAAAGTGGAGGGTTATATAATAAATATAAGTAAAAAAAAACTAATAATAAATAAAGAAAACACTAAAAAAAGGGTAAAATACGCTAAAGAGAATTTAAAAAATATAACAAATATAAATTTAAAAAAGATTATATTTTCTAATAAGTTAGTAATATAAAGGGGACAACAAAATATATAATATTATAAAAAAAAAAGTAATAATAAAGCTGGAACAGAACTGGCTGTTAGCTAATTATAAAGTAAGTTATTTTAATTTTTTAAAATATTAAAATATATAACCTTTTATATATTCTTAAGTTATAGTTTTAGTTTTTTAATATTAATTATATTAATTATTTTATAGAACAAGACCTTAAATAATAAGTTTAGGGTGCAATTTAGGTAAGAGGTAGAAGTAATTTAGTATTTATTAAAATACCTAATTCTTTTACTTCTTATACTAGCAAGGACTATATAAATAAAGTTCTTATATCTAAGGTTAAATCCTCTATAAAAAGGGATAAGTTTTATAATACTTTTTTACTCCTTTTTTTATTAATATAATAATATATATATATATATATTATTATTATATTATATTATAATTATAATCTTTATATTAATATTAATTTAGGTTAGTAATTTTAACTAGATAACGTCCCTATTTATAAAACAATAAACGTTTTAAACTAGTTTAAAAATAATAAAATTATACTATTTCCTTTCCTAGCTTATAGTCCTAATTTAGCCCCTATAGAAAATATATAGGGTTATTTAAAATAAGGACTAAATAAAAATAAAAAGGCTAATTTAGAGATAAGATCTAGTTTATAAAGTATAGAGGCTTTTAAAAGAGTTATTAATAAAAAGTAGTAGAATATACTATAAGAAGTTATTAATAACTATATTTTATTTCTTCCTAACCGTTATAAGGTAGTTATAGAAGCTAAGAGCTACTATACTAAGTATTAGTAATTTATTATTACCGGTTTATTATTAGAAATTTAAAAAAGTGACTTTTATATATAGTTCTATAAATAATATATAAATATATAAAAATAATGTATATTCTTATATATTATAAGTACTATTATAATATATATAAAAATAACTAAATTTTACACCTTAAATAAAAAGTTATTATAGCCTAAAGTAGTGTCCTAAAAGTTTTCAATATTCACTAATTTTTTTACCCCTAAAACTCTTACTAAGCAGCCTCTGACTAGGTAAATAGAATGCGCTAGACTATCTCTTTAAAATAATATAATATACGTATTTTTAGGCCTTATAGCTAAAAAGTTATATTATATTAAAAAAGGTATTTTTTTTTGTCTTTTCCTAATATTACCCCCCTATAACAGTCTATCTCTTCCCTAATAAGTAATTACTAGCGAGGCTAGTAATACTTTAGCTTTTTTAATCTAAAAATAGTACTAAGCCTGCTAATTATATTTACTACTTCTAAGTTAGTTTAATTCTATTAGCTTATAATAAGTAATAAATATTACTAGAGTTTAGTAAATACGTAGTATTTATAGCTTTATATAAACTAAATAGTAATATACTGTAATCTAGTATTATAATTTTATTATTAATATAAAACTCCTTATTTCTGTTTTTAAAATTAATTTCTAAAAAATTATACTCTACTATTTTTATTATAGTTAGTAGTTTAGCTTTAAGTACTAGTTTTACTTTTAACTTAAACTTAGACTTAGACACTTTATTAACGTAAAAAATAATTTTATAAGTAATAAAGCGGCGAATAATAAAGTAATATAGGAGGTTATATTACTATAGTATAGTAATAACTTTTTTAAGTAATTATAACTTTTATAGGAGTAGTACTGCCCATAAATAAATTCTTATTTTATATATTACTACCAACGCTATCCTAAATAAAAAAAATAGTATAAACATTATATTTATTATAAAAATAATTAGCGAAGGTATAGCAGCTAGTATATTAGTAGTTTAAAAAAAAATTAATAACTATCTATATTAGTATTTCTAAAAGAATAACGGCACCTTTTTAAATAGTATAAATTATTATATTTTATTAAAAGTTACCGTAGCCTAGCTAGGAATTCATTAGTAAATAATTATAATTTTATTATCTATATTATTTAGCACTTAAGAGATCTATATTCCGAACTAGAACTACTAAAAACTAGCTTATTTTTTTTATTCTTAATAACTTGATTTTATTAGATAGTTATAATACTAAATAATATAAAATTAATATATAGATTTTATGTTATCTTTTAGAGTACGTCCTATTCTACTATTAAGTTATTCTTACTAAATCTATAATAGTATTACGGTAACACTATATATTTTATATAAGTAGAGTATTTAACTAGTACTATATTAGTAACGTAAAAGGGCAGTATTAAATAAATATATTATATAAATAAACGGTTATATAACTACTAAAGAACGAAAGCTAAAAAGAAAAATATAGTAATAGAGTAGAGAATTAATTTAATATATTTAACTAAAAAACTAAGTATAGTATTAGTATATAAAAACTAAAATAATCTTATAAGCTACGTATTTATATTATTAAAAATAAATAAATAATAATATAGTAAGTACCATTAATAAGTTTAAAATAAAAAATAAATTAATAGAATCTTATAATACTATAATAGCTATATAGCGAGTAATTAGCTCCGCCTTTTAACTATATTTTGTTAACTTAAATTAGGTATAAAAATTAGTTTTATAAGCTATAAGTACCTAGAAGTTTCTAAAACCCAAATAAGTAGTATAAATAGCTAAGCGTTATTATATTATAATATTACTTTTATAGTTAATATATTATAAAAGGCGGAGTATCCTAATGCTATATAAATAAAATTAGTATTTTATATAAATAATTAACTATATTATTTTTAAAAGATTCTATTTAAATATACTATAGAATAATAGAGTAGATTAGTAAAGTATTTTTAACTAAAAAGGTAGTATAATAACTGTATAATATATTTTTTACTAAGTTATATATATAAAATTATACGTTATAGGCGCGCCTATATATTAGTAATCTAGACTAAATAGAAAAAAAAATAAAAATTTATTAAGTACTACATATACTAGACTATAGTATAAAAAATACTCCTTTTAACTATAACTAGTAGAGAGGAAGTTGTAATAAAAAAATAGACTTAAACAATAATCTTACTTATAAATTTATCGCGAGTAAAAGTCTAAAAGTAAATTATTTAGTAATAAGGCTTTAGTATATACTAATACTATAAATAGGCTAAAAGGAACATAAAATAAAAAATTTAGATACTATTAGTAGAGTAGTTCTAACTCTTTTAATATAAATAACTAAGTTTAAAAAAAATATCTTATAAAAGGTAATTGAATAGAAAATATAAATTTAAAGAATCGGCTAGTGTACTATAAATAAAGGGGTAATAGTAAAGTAAAAAAAAAAAATAATAGTAAAAAAATAGGAACTATTATAGTAAAACGATAAAGTAAATATTTTATTTAGATATACTGTAGAACCGTAAAGAAGATTTAAATTACTTAAATAAAATATATTTATCTTATAATATTGACTTACTGTTAATTTATTTACTAATTTAAAAATATAATAATAATATTATTTTAAAAAGGACTATATATTTTACTATTATAGTTTTAGCTACTATATACTAGATATATATAATATATTAAAATAACTTAAATATAATTATTATTTTAATCTCGTTTTTAAGTTTGTATAATTTTTTTATTAGTAAATAAATTAAACTAAAATTCTAACTATATCGTTTTTAGACTAGTATAGATCATACAATTAATTTTTTAAAATATATTAGTAATCTACTTATAAAATTATATTAATTATAAAAATTTAATATATACTTATATAAGTAGTTTTTATATAATAGATTATTAATAATATAATATATTTAAATATATTATTTCTTTTATAAACCTAAACTATTTTATTTTAAAGTTATTACTATAATATTATATAACTCTAGATAAGCTGTTTAAACGTTTATAATATTATATAATTAACTAACTTTTAATAAGCTTTTTACATAGTAATTATAATAACTATTTTATAAGCGCTAATAACCTATAACCTTTTTAAATAAATAGTAATTAAAGTATTAAAATATAATATAGTACTTCCTATAGGATTTCTTAATTCTCTTATAATAACTACTATTAGAAATTATAATAGAGTAGTAATATACTATAATAGATAAAATAAATTAGGTATATATTATTTATAAGAGTAAAGAAATAAATTACTACTTACTTAAAGTCTTGTAGTATAAACTATATATCCCTTATTATATAAGTATACTTCTCTCTAGAGCAGAAATACTTAAATTATAATATTATCTTCCTTTTAAGACCATCCTTAGTCTAAAAGTAAGTAATATAAATACGTATAGTTTATATATACCTATTTAATACTTTTTACATTATATTAGTATAATAGTATTAAATAATAAAGTTAAGTATTTTTTTAAGACGTTTTTTAATAAGTTACTATTTAGTAGTATTTAGTATTATCTATTTTTTACTATTTTTACTAAGTATAGTTAATTACGTTATAAGTTAATTAATTATATTATTTTATTAACGCTAGTGTCTTGGCACTTTTAACTATAAAATTAAATTTTAGAAACTTTTGCTACGACTTTCTACTTTACCCTAAATAATTTTTTTAAAGATAGGTATTTTATATAAGCTATAAAATAGTGGAATTTACTACTAATTATATTATATAGTTATAATTAAATATAATTAGCCCTTATATATTAAATTTTAGGCTATAATATTATAATACCCCCTAAACGTAAAATACTTAAAGACTTTTATATCTAATTAATTTAAAAAAATAACTAATATACTAAGTTACCCTATATTAGCTATAATAGAGTTATAGCAGTATATAATAGACTATAATAGTAATAGATAGAAATTATTTATTTATAAAAGCTCCTTTTTTAAGACCTATTTCTCTTATTTTAAAAAAAAACGCTGCTTATTATATAGTAAGTACTAATTTAATATTATTAAGCGCTATAAAATACTAATTATATTAATTAGTCTCTATATAGCTAATTTTACTATTTTAAATAGCTAAAGACCACTATTAGTAAGGGTTTAGTAACTAATACAGATAAGTATTTTACTATAAGTATATAGTTTATAAGTAATACTATACGTTCTATAGAGCCTAAGTTATAAAATATAAGTATTAAGTTATTAATTTTAACTATATTAATTATTTTATAGTTTCTATAAAGTACTAAAAGTACTAAATATTCTAATTTATTTTTCTTCAGTCTTTTAATAAAACTAAAGTATATAAAAAGATTTAAGATAAAAAAATAAACTAATAAAAAGGTTAAATCTATTTATAAATAAAATATAGTAGATTTAATAGCGTAAGTAGATAGTTTATAAATATCTAAAGTAATTTAGCGCTAATTATTATATAGTAGTAATATTAAATATTTTAAAAAATTCTATATCTATAGTAGGGTCTATTATTTTATTATAAGTATACTAAGTATAGTATCCGCTTTTATAAATATAGTTACTCTAATACAGCTCTATAAAAAAAGTAATAATATATAAAAAATAATTATAATTTTAATAACTCCTAAATAAGTTCTAAAAAAGGTAAAAAGGTTATAAGTGTTTTCTATAGTAGTATAATAGTATTATTTTTACTAATTTAGTACTTTTTAGTATACTTAATAATTAATATACTTTTAAAAAATTTATTACTTTCTGTATAATAGCTCTAACTGACTTAAAAATTAAATAAAAGTATTTAAATACTAATAGCGCTGTTTAGCTTTAAACTTAAGTTTAGACTGTTATAGTAGCTTTTTTATTAACTTTTTTTTATTATTATAACTATTATACTGTTTAGATTTCTAATTTTACTAGTATAAGTCCCGCTTTTATTAATAATAATAAAAGTAAAAAAATTATATATTTTAATATTAAGTTTAGTACTAATTATTATACTAAAAATAGTATAGTCTACTCTATTACTAATTATATTTATTAGTTAACTATATATTTTAGTAACTATATTTAGGGGTTAAGTAATAAAAAGTATTACTTTTATTATTTTTAAGTAAATAATTAAGTAGATATATAATTTTTTTATCTCTTTTTTTAATATAAGCAGTTTAGAAATTCTTTAATTATAGCTATAGTAGATAGGCTTTTAATATAGTAATATAGTTTAAATAGTATTAATTTTTAATATTTATAGTTTTTATTTTACTATAGTGTACTTATATATTTTTTATAATTTTATTATTATACTATTAAACTATATTAATATAGAGTAATGCTATTTACATTACTAAACTTTTTATAAAAAATATATATAAAACTATAAAAGTAAACAAGAATATTTTTTTTAAATAAAAAATAGAGTTCTAAAATAATTTAAAATAGATTATTAATTTTTACTAAAATTTCTTTTAGATTAATTTAGTAACTATAACTACTAAATAAAAAAAAAGTAAATTCTTTAACTCCTTTAAAGCTTATATAAAATTATTTTAAGTTATTTATTTTTATTTAGAAGACCGGTCCTAACCGTATTATACTAGTATACTTTTAAATATATTATTACTTTTAATAAAAAATTTATTTTATTTTTATATTACTTACCTTACTAAAGTTTTTCTAAACCTGTTTAGGGCGATTCTAAATTATTTTTAAAAAATTTTTACTACTTTTATACTAATTAAGGCTTTTAGTTTCTAAGTATATTTTTTATTTATATTATTTTTTTATATAATAAAATATTCTTAGTAACTAGACTAATTACGTTTATAGTCTATAATATATTTTATATTATATATATTATTATTAAATTAGTATAATATATTAATTATTAGTTTATACTTATATAGTAGTAAGCGTTAGGATATATATAATTTTAATAAAGAAATAAAACGGACTTAACTATAACGGCCAGATCTAATAGGTTATAATAGCACTTATTAATAGGTTTATAATAAGAAAAAAACTTTTTTATTCCTTTTTAGTACTGTCTACCTATTTCCTTTATACTTAAACTATTATATATTATTTTACCTGCACTTATAGGTACTTTATAATACTTCTCCTCCCCTTTATATATTATCGTTACGTTTATCTTTATATTTGTCTATTATATTTGCTATCTTATATATAGCTCTTATACGCTTATATTATTACTAATACTATAGTTACTAGATTTCTTATATTTTATAATTATACTATTAGGGTAGCCGCGTTTGCGTACTACGCTATCTTATTCTTAAACTTAGTATAGTTAGGGTTGTTTTAATTATTTAGTATAGCTAGAAGCTATTACTTTTATCTAAAAATATATTTTAGGTTAGTATTAGTAATATAGTCTTTATCTACTACGTAGGTTAGTAATAATTACTATTACTATACTCGTATAGGTGTAGCGTATACTTACCTATTTTAATTATAAAATTACAGTTTAAGAGTATTACTTTTACTATTTATTCTATACTGCCTAGTTACTTAAGTAGTCTAGACAGCCCGAGGCTTATTACGGTATTTTAAAGCTTTTTAAAGATTACTAATAAAAGAGTCTTTTTTAGTACGCGGATATACTTAGTAGAGTACTAAATATTATACTTATTACTTTTATAAAGTTATTTAGCTATTATAATATAATATCTAGTAAAATCTAATATAGCTGCCCAGCGTAGTAGGCTATCTTATTATATTTTTTTATATTATGTTATATGTAGTACTAAGGGTAGTAGTATATACTAATACTCTATAGTATACTATAAATATACTACCTCTTTCTTTCTTTCTTTATAAATAGGTGTCTAGTACTAGGTTAGAAGGTAACGCTTACTTATATATTATTATTTTAACTTATTATAACTAAGTATAGCGTTTTTAGTATACCTATTAATATATAACCACGCGCTGCGTTTCCTATTATTATATTTAAATTATTATAGAGTTATTTTATAGGAATCTCTATAGTAGTTAGTAGTTATTTGTTTTAAAATAAAGGTACTACGCTAAAAGCGTAGCTTTATTTTTTAAAAAAAAAAAAAAAAAAAAAAAAAAAAAAAAAAAAAAAAAAATTTATAAATTTTTTTTAATTTTATTATTTTAATTTTTATTTAAAAAAATAAATATTTTATTTTTTAATTTTTTTTTTTATATATTAAATTTTTTTATTTTTATTTTTTATTTTTTTTTTAACTTTTTATAAAAATATTTTGGTTTTTTTGATTACATTATAAAATTAAACCTAGTCTTTGGTTTTTTTTTATTTTATTTAAATTTTTATAGGATTTTTTTTAAGGAAATTTAATAAAATATATATATTTTTTTTTTTAAAAAAAAAGAAAAAAAAAAAAAAAGTAATTTTTTTTTTAAAAAAAAAAAAAAAAAAAAAAAAAAAAAAAAAAATAAAAAACTATATAAATTTATTCTAGACTTACGAGTTTAATTTTATATATAATAGATAAATTATTTATATATTAGATTATTTTACTAAAATCTAACTATTTTTAGTTAATTTTTTTCTTAGTCTTATAGATTATATATAATAATTTAAAACTTAAATATTACTTTTTACTTCTAACTTTAGTAAATAATATTTTTTATTTTATATTACTTTCTAATACTTCTATACTACTTCTAGTTATTATTTAGCTTTATTATAAATATTAATAAGTTTAGAGGCTAAGTAAAAGGCTTAAAAACTTTTTCTCTTATTTAGTACTTATAAGGGCTAATATAGCTCTTTTAGACTATATCTATAATTATCTTAAAAGGGTATATACTTAGTAATAAAGTACTAATTATTATTATAGATAAAGTTTATAATATAATATAATATAATAATATAAAAAGAGGTAAAGTGTAGCGTCGAGACACTAGTCTAAAAAAGGTATAGGCTA
This sequence comes from Pleoardoris graminearum, assembly GCA_030770415.1. Taxonomy (NCBI): domain Eukaryota; kingdom Fungi; phylum Ascomycota; class Dothideomycetes; order Pleosporales; family Didymosphaeriaceae; genus Pleoardoris; species Pleoardoris graminearum. Next base: position 29,670 of record JASEKS010000162.1, read on the forward strand.
AAAAAAGTTATTCCCCTAAATATAATTAAAAAAAATAAGCGTGTATAAGAATTTTAAAAAATATATTTATTTTAGGTTAGTAGGTAACTTAAACTTATAGTCTCGGCGTATAGCTTAGCGTATAGCTTAGTATATAGCTTAGCGTATAGCTTAGTGTACTAAAGTTCGGTACTCTAGTGTAGGGCTACTATTACCTCTACTCCTTTCTTTTTCTTCGGGCCAGACTGCTATAGTAGATAAATTTTATATAGAAAATTTATAATACCTAATGCTTTTACTCTATATAATAAAGAATTTAAAAATACTATTTAAGAGTTTTATTTTACTATTTTATCTACATATCTATCTATAAATATAAAGTAAAAGATAAGATTTATCTTAAATTTAAATAATAGTGAAAAGGATATTAATACTTTACTTATATAAGTAAATCTTTCTTAAATAATACTATTTTTAAATTTTTATAAAATTATATAACTTCGCAGATCTAGAACTATACTAAATTAATACTATTCTAATTTATTTTTCTAGTATATAATAGACTATTTTAGACAAATAGTCTATAATTATAAAAATTATATTATATATAATTTTAATAAAGTAACGAAAAGATAGGTTTATAATAACCTATATAATTACGTATTATAATAGTTTATAAAAAAAATTAAATAAAGAAAACTATATAATTTATATATTGTTAAATTAGCGTACTAACAGGGTTTATAGTCGTAAATATAGTTAGTAATATTTTTAAATATACCTATTTATATATATTTATACTATATATGCTTAAAAGTTTTATTTACGCTAAAATACTAAAAAAAAAACTATTATAGTATTTTATAATTATTCTTATTTTATTATTAAAAGTATAGGGCTGTATTAGCTCTATTAGTTTTAACTTAGTATCTATTAAACTATTTAATTATAAATTATTTTTACTATCTTTAGATAGGTTTAACTTTTTATTTTATAAGTCTATTAGATATTCTAAAATAGGTATTTCTTCTCTAAATAAATTATATAGTTTAAAATTATAAATTTTTTTATAAGTTTTAAGTTATATTCTTAGTTTATCTATATATAAGTTATTATTATAAAAACTAAAATCCCGTTAGCCCTTATAGTAAAAAGTTATAATAACGTTTTTATAGATTTTATAAGAAGAGACGTGTTAGAATTAAATTAGTTAGGATTAAACTAGAATTAAAGACGTTAACTAAAGAATCTGACCTATTAAGTAGTCTAGCCCCTTATATAGTATTAAGATAGAAGTTAGGGTAGTTTTTAACGTTATCTAGTTAGTTATTACTATTAGTAAAAGCCTATACTATGTACTAAAAGTTACCTAGTCTAATTATTAGACGCTAGTACAAAGTTAAGATTATACATATAAAATAGAAAATAGAAAGTATAGTTTTAATAATAGTACTAAAAAGATTTTTAAACTTTAAGTATAGCATTTATAAAAAGGAGAGAAAGCTACTATAATAGTAATTTTTAACGTGCTATACAATTTATAGTTTTATTTAAAATTCTAGCTATAGTTCTACCTAAAATAGTAATAATTTATAGATATTCTATTATTATTTTATAGTTATTATTCTACTATTATTATACCTACTAATTAATATATTATCTATTAAGTTAATACGTTTCTAATTATAAAATTTAAAGAATCCTATATTTAATAGGACTTAGGTTATATCGCCTTTATTTTTATTTATTATTATATTAAGTAAGAACGTAGTGTATACTAAGTCGATATAGCTCCTATAGATAAATGTTAAGAAATAGATTTTATAAAGGCTATATTAAGTTTATATTTAGCTATTTTAACTCCTAATCTATAATTAAAGTAGTAAAATAGGGTATTCGCTAGATTTATTAACACTATCTTATAAATTACGTTAAAATTATACTTAAAACATAGTAACTATAACTATATTTAATACGGTAATAGGATTTTCGTTTATATAAACTATTATAGATAATTATAATCTATAAAAATCTTAAAATAAGTTTTTTATAAATATTATTTTTATTACTTAATACTTTATATAATAATAATAAGTTTTTTATTATAGATATAATAATAGTACTATACGTACCTAATTTTTTTTAAATAGAAGTTAATTAGTTACTACAAAAATAATTTATTTTTTTAAAAACTAATTACCTTAAAATAGTACTAATAGCTTTATTAAAGGCGTCTATCTTAATATGAGTCTATTTTTTATACATAAAATATAAAAGTATTAGTACTTTAAAAAAAATATTTTATAGCTTTTTAAAAGCTTTTTTAGTAATATTAGTTAAGTTAATATAAATATTTTTTTATAGCTAGCTCTCCTTTAGTACTACTTCGCGCCTTTTAGATTAATTTAATAAATAGTAGGGCTAACTAAAAAAATAGTTTACAAATCTATATATTTATATACTAATTAAATAAATAGTGTAGCTATAGTGGCTCGGGGCGACTAAAAGGAGTATATATATACCTTTATTATAAATCTATAATAGTAGTTTATAAAGTTAATAAAACTATAAATATTATATATATAAATAGGTTTAAACTAATTTTAATTTCCTTAACTTAAGTGAAATCTATTAAAAGACCCTTAAGTAAAATAATAAACCTAAAATATTTAGTAAATATAGTATAGTAAAAATACTTTTATAAATATAAATAAAGTTTTACTTTATATAAATACTATAATATCTCTTTTATATAACTCTTATATTCTCCTTTAGTGTTTAAGAAGATAAGTGTATTATTAAGATATATAATATAGGTTATATTAATTAATTTAGTTAATATTTATAAAGTAAGCTCTGAGAACTACGTAGGTATATTTATTTAGCTAAAAAATATAATTATATACTTAAAATAGCCGTACCTAACATAGAATACAATCTTTTACTTATTACCTTTTATAATATAAACATAATAGTAAACTTTTTATAAGTTAAATTTACTATTAATCTATACTTTTATAAAATAATCTACTAATTTTATCATTAGTAAACGAGTATAATAATATTTAATAATAATATTATTAAGGCCTTAATAGTCTATATAGAGTCCAAAGCTACTATTATTCTTATTTATAAAAAAAATAAGAATACTAATAGGGGATTTTATTTACTAAATTTATATATATTTAAAATATTTATTTATATACCTTCGAACAATCTCTAGCTTAGTAACTAAACAGATATATATAGAATAGTATAGTAGAAAAATACTAGATTTAAAATTAATTTTTATATTATTTAATTTATAGTTTATAGAAATTTTAAAATCCTTATCTATAACTAGATTTAAAATATTAAAGTACTTAGCCGGTTTAAAGTATTTTATATATTTATTTAGTTTATTTTAGATTAGAATCTCTATTAAATCTATAAGAGATATATATATTTAGGTATTTAAATTATATTTCTTTACGTTTATCCGTAGGAGCTGTATCGACTTTATATACGCTACGTCCATACTTAATATAGAGATAGGCAACAATAAAGGCGCTATAACCTAGGGCCTATTAAATATAGAATTTTTTAAATTTTATAGCTAGTAGAGCAATAACTTAATAGACAACTTATTAGGCGGCAGCTGTAACGACGGCGGGGGTATTTAAATTATATATAGTATACTTAACCTCTTTTACACTTTTAAAAGTCATTTTTATAATAAAAGTATTATTTTTTAAGGTTACCTCTAAAGAGCAGCCTTTACGTAGTAATATATATCTTTACATTTTTTTAGTTAAACTAAACTAGATTTAAAAAAATTTTTATATTAGGGAAATTAATAACTACAGATAAAATTAACTAAGTTTAACTTTAACTATTTAAAGTAGTTAAGTTTATTTTAGCTACTATAGTACTATAAATAGTTATATTATAACTATTTATTACTTATAGTAATAATTTTTTAGAAGTAATTACCTTTAAGTCTATCTTTTTTATTTACTTAGTACTTATAAAATTTAAAATAGACTCTAGGTCTACTAGAGTTTTAATATAGTTCTTATTTACAATTTTAGTCTTTAAGATATTTATTCTATTTAATTAGTTACATAATTAGTTTAATAAACTACTAATATACTTAAATTTTAATATTTGTAGTAAATATTTTATAATAGTTATAATATAGACGGTAAGTACTATAATTATTTCTACCTCTTTTTTTTTATAATCTAGATTAATAACGCGGCCTTATTAGTTACTGTTTTAAATTTAAAAACTCCTAGCTTATTTAATACTAGTAGTTAAAAGTATAATAGTCCTTTTTACTCTAATAGTAATATATTAGTATATAAGTAAAAACTCTATTTTAATTAATAGCTTATTAAACTAGTTAGTACCTAACTATACTTATTAGTTTTACTTAAAATATTTTTATAGTTTAGTAAAGTCCTCCATAATTTATAGTTTCTTTTTAGGTCCTTACGACCTAAAATTATTAAAATTAGTTATCTTTTATATTAACTAAATAAAATTAGTCTTTTTTTTATATTAATAATAGTATTAATCTATTATTTCTCTAAAGTGTATAGTCTAGTCTAAAAATTATTATTTTAATAGTTTATAAACCTTTAGACCTATTAGAATTTCTTAGTAGTATTAAATATATTTAGCTTCTTTTAAAAAAAAATAGATATAGTTTAAATATGTTATAAAAGACTATTTAGGCTATAATATAGTATATTTAAAATTTATCTTAGTCTTAGTAGACTGTTATAGTAGTTCTCTAAAAGTATTTAGTATTTTAATTTTTAAAACATCTTAAGTTTCTTTCTAAATTAGATTAGTGCTAAGTTTTAAAATAATTTTAGCCTTATTAATGGTTTAAAGGGGATTATTAATATAGGTAATAGTAAATTTTCACTTTTAAGATCTTTATTAAAGAATAGATTAATAATTAGTAAAGATAGTATTTATAAGTATTCTTTTAAAAATTAAAACTCTATCTACTTTTTTTTATAAATATAAAGGGCCTTTAGCGTTATTAGACGTATAACTTAAATAAATACTAAAGTAGTCCAACCCTATAAAATTATTAGTTTTTTTAAATTACTGCTTTATCTCCTATATTAAAGTAATAATAAATATTAAACGGTTATTTATTTTCTTTTTATTATTAACTTACTAGAGCTAAGCATTTACTTATTTAAAATTAGTAAATATATAAAGTTTTAATTTAGAAAAAATATATAACGATAATAATTAGTAACTATTTATACCTTTTTATACTCTAATAGGCCTAATAGAGACGTCTCTAAAGCTTATATAAAAATTTAAAAATTTAAGTATTAAAAATACTAAAAAAACTTATAATTTTCTTTAGGTTATTTAATAATTTTTCTATTTTATAGAACTAACGTATTATATATAATTAAATAATAAAACTCGTTTAAAGCTATATTATACTAAATTACTTCTAAAAGATAATTAAGCAATATAAATATTAGGAATAAGGATAAAATAGTAATATAATATAATATATAAAATAAATTAAATATATATTATTTATATATTTATATATTAATTAAACAAATAGTGTGGCTATAGTGGCTCGGGGCGACTAAAAGGGGTTTCAAAAAAGGAGGAGTATATATATATCTTTATACTTAATGTGTCGAAAAAGCTAATATTATTTATAAAAGTAGAGAGCTAAAGTACTACTAAGCTAAATTCCTATAGTATAGACTATATATCCCTTATTACGTAAGCACGCTTCTATCTAGAGTAGAGATATTTAAGTTATAATAATTATTAACTTTTTAATAGTAAGCTTCTATATAGCTATCTTATAGTACTATAGCGTACTTTTTTATTATTATATACTTTACTTTTATATATACGTATACTCTTACGTCTAAATAATTTTAACTATTTTAATAAGCTTTTTTTATTAAAGCTTTACTTTCTTTACTACTTTAAAAAAGTCTTTTTTTTTAAAAAAAAATACTACTATTACTATTACTACTATAACTACTATCGTCGCTACCGCTATTTATTATTTTAAATATAAATATTTTATCTTTTTTACGTTATTATACTATTATATAAAGAGAGGTAAAGTATAACGTTAAGACACTAGTCCAAAAAAGGTATAGGCTAAATAAAGTTATTTTTCTAGATATAGTTAAAAAGATAAGCGGGTATAAGAACTACGAAAAAAGTTTTTATTTTAGTTCGTATAGGATTTAAACTTATAAACTTATTATACTATAACGTTTATTTTATTATTATATAATTTTAAATATATTTTAACGTTCTTATAGGCATTATTAAGATTAAAAAATATATTTATTTTAAGTTACAAGAGGTGATCGAACTAATTAGAATTAAATTAAAATTAAAAACGTTAACTAAAAAATTTAGCCTATTAAATACGCTAGCCTCTTATATAGTATTAAAATAGAAGTTAAAATAGGTTTTAATATAATCTAGTTAATTATTATAACAAGTAGAAGTCTATACTATATACTAAGAATTACTTAGTCTAATTATTAAACGCTAGTAAAAAGTTCAGATTATAAATATAATAAAATAAAAAATTAAGAGTATAATTCTAATAATACTATTATTAAAATTATTAAACTTTAAGTATATAGTATTTAGAAAAAAAAGAGAAAACTATTATACTTACTATTTTAAATACGCTGTAGATAGTTTTTATTTTTATAATTATTATTTTACCGTTATTACTACTACCGCCTAATATATTCTTAGTTTAAGTTATTACTCTACTAGCTGTAACATTTAAAAACTTTTATATATAATAGACTCTAGTTATAGGACCTCTATTATTATTAACTTATATTTAGTAAGAATATAGCGTATAAAATTAATATAGCTCCTATAGATAATCGTAAATAAATAAACCTAAAATAATCTTGTTTTGAAAAGTTAAATTTAAAGTTAAACTTTTTTAAAAATATATAATTTATATTCGGTAAATACTATAATTTTAAAAAATTTAAAAAGTTTTAATAATACTATATAACGTATTATTCTTTATATACTGATATTGCTATTAGCAAATACTTAATTAGGAAAAAATAGTATTATATACACTATATAAATTAATAATCGACTCTTAAACATACTGCACTAAGTCTAAATAAAAAATCCTATTTAGATAGATATATAATACTAATTTAATAGTACTTCATAGTTTTAAAGTATACTATAATTTATTATTATATAAAGTAATTTATATTTATATATTTACGATTATAATTATAATATATATTATAGTATTTAAAATACTATAAACTAAGTATATTATACTACTTTATAACTAAAATACACGTTTCTAGCACGTTAAAAAATAATATATTAGTTAAATATATATACTAAATTTACCCCAGTCCATATTATAAAGCATAATATATATTTTAAGCTTTTAAATTAAACTAAATAAATGGAAACCGTACAGAAGTAAATATAGTTAATATTATTATTATATTACTATATAATTTTATAGATAATACGTAAAAGTTTATATTTTAATAAAATAATTTTATTAATATAGACATAAACATAATTACGTTAAAAAATATATATAATATTTTATAAAATAGTTAAAAATCTACTATTTAGAAGTACAACTAAATATAAAAATAATATTAAAGCTATTATAATTATCTTATTATATTAGGTAATTTATAAATAATAGTAAGTTACTTACTATTAATAATAATACTAACGCTAATAACTCTAAAGTGCTAATATAATAAATAGTAGAGTTTTTTAATACGCAACTAAGTATATTAAAGGCTATAGTTTATAGTATAAAAAGTATATATAATACTAATTAGAGTAATGTAAAATTAAAATTACTAGTATATAAAAACGTACTCACTCCTAAGTAGGAGTATAAAAGGCTTATTTATTTTTTTATATTTTATTTTTATCGCGTTTTACCCCGCCAATTAGTATTATAAACTAAAAACGTTATTATAGACTTATTATATAATTTAGAGTAATATTTTTTATTTAATTTTATACTAAGTTTTTATATTACCTATAAACTTTTTACTAAAATAATAATACTATAAAGGCCTACTAAAATATATTATATATATACCTAGCTTACTTAGCAGCTTTATAAAATAAAAGAAGCTATACCTACTATTATTAGTACTTACGCCGCCTATAAATAAAAAAAAAATACCTACTACTTAGTTAGTAATATCTACTAGTTAAAGATAAAAACGTACTTAGTATTACCCGGCCCTATAGTAATATATTACTTAGTTAAAGATATTTTAAATCCTAAGTATACACTCTTAAATATATATTATCTTATCTACTTAGTTTTAAGGTTATCTAAGACTTACTATAAGTTTTTTATACTATTTACCCTTTTTTATTTTTTATATATATATTATAGTCTCTACCTAAGTAAAAAAGCTTTTTTTATACTTTAGTTCTTATAATAGTATACGCTAAGTATATAACTAAATTTATAAAAAATATTAGTCTTTTACTTCTTAGTTTAGCTAATAGCTATTTTAGGTACTATTTTAATAAGTTACTTATAAAAGGATTTATTAATTACTAGAGTACTATAAAGTATTTTTAGGGCTAGGGTTATAGTATTACTATATAATTTTTACGTAATTTTATTAATAAAAGGCACGTCTTAAATAAGAATAAGTAATAGGCTTTTATTAGTAGCTTAAGGTATAACGGCAGTAATAGTAATAGTATAAAATAACTTAAAAAAGACTAAATAGATATTTAGTAAAACTTTAAAAAGTAGGAAATAATATAGTATAAAGTATAAGTAAATAGCTAGACTTACTAACTTTAAATGCTAAATATTTTGTTATAGGTACTAGGTAACCGCCTAACAACTCTACTAGTTCTAAAGTTTATATATCTAGTAATATCTAATTATCTTATATATAATTATAAGTAGTAATTACTAATAACCTCTAAAATAATTATAAGTAGTTGCTAATTTTTAAATATAAATTAGAGTATAAGCATTACTATATTTAATAGGGCACTATAACCCTCGCTTAAAGAAAGAAGTATAACTTTTAAGAGTTTAAAATTTATACTACTTATATATAGTGTTATTAGTATTATATAAGCTGTTTAGTATTTATTAAGTTTTTATTATTACGTTATATCGCGGCTTTATAAAGCTCGCAAAATACGTTAATTAATAAAAATATACTATAGCTTAATACTTTAAAAAATATTTAAAGGTAAATAAAACAGAGTTTTTAAAAAGAGAATAATAGATAACTAGTATAATAGAATATAAATATATAGCTTAATATATAACTTAATAAAATATAATATTTTATATTAATTATTTTACTATAATTTTAATATGTTTAAATCTCTATTTAGACTAGTATTTTATATTAGTTAAAAATTTATTTTTTTAATCTAGCCTTACCTAACTATTTTAACACATTAGGTATAAAGGTATATATATACTCCTCCTTTTTTAAAACCCCTTTTCGTTGCCCTAAGCCACTACAGCCACACTTTTTATTCGATTAATATATAAATATATATATAAAAAGGATAATAATAATTAAATAAATAAGTAATAGACTATATAATAAATATGCTTTAAAATAAGTATATATAATAACTAATAACTAAACTTAATATAATAACTTTGTTAAGATTATATTAAATAATAAAATAAAATATTTTCCAAACTACTTAAGTTATAAGTATACGCTAATCACTAAAACCTCTAGTTTAAATTTTTAAAAAAGAGGAGGATTAGTAGACTATAATAGCTTTTTTAACTAGTAAAAAATAAGTTAAGTTTTAATAAAATAGGAAGAGTACTGTATAATTATAAATTAATAAAAGCAGATAAATCCTCTAAAGAAACTATAAATAAATTTTATAAGTATAGAATATTTAATTCTATATATAAATATATAGATAATAAATTTAGTTAATTAAAAAATAAATTTTAAAATAATAAAGGCAACTATAAAATATATAAATAACTATATATTACAACTACTACGCCGTAATAATATTATAAAAATAATAGTAATTATACTAAGACTATAGAAGTGAAACGTTAAAGCCTATACTTAGAAATTAAATAGAGAATATAGTATAAATATATAATAAAATTATATAGTAAAATTAATAACTCTATAATTTTATAAAATAGAGCTAAAGATCTAATAAGTAGATATATATATATATAAATAAGGATTCTATATAGTTAGTCTTTATTATTAATTTTATGTAAAATATAACTATTAATATTTAACTTACTATAACTTAATACTATTTATATACTTCTTAACTCTTATTTCTACTCTATAATAAAACTAATTTTATTATTTATTTAAACTAAGTAAACGCTATTATATTTTAAACATAATCTGTAGGTAGGGTGGCATAGTAGGTAAGTGCCTAAAAATATATTAGCTTCGTAAAATTTTTTAAATTTTCGTTATTATTTATATATTAGAGGTTTAATTCCTTTCCTTATTATAAGTATTATTTAAATACGTCTACTTTACTAGTTAAAAGTAGAGTTTTTAGAAGTATAGAGTACTACTAAAAAATTAATATAAAACTACAGAAAGCTAAAATCTCTATTTAGAATACGTTATATCCGAAGGTATAGGTAAAGAAATTTACTATCTAAAGTTAGATAAGATAAAAATCTATTCCTAAATAGGACTAGCGTAGCGAACTAGGCCTAATTAGATAATAGATTAGTAGTTTAACTTAACTATATTTAGTAAATAATATATTAGTGAGAAATTAAAGAACTAGTTTTAGTTTATTTAGGAGATAAAGCACTTTCCTTAAATAGTTAGGTAGTCTTAATATAAAAGGCTTTATTTAAAAAAAAAAACCATAATCTATAAAAATATACTAAGTTATACTACTTAATAATAAATAGTACTAGTAATATTTTTATAGATTATTATATTAAGCTATATAAACTAGATCTAGGTAAAAGATATAAATTAACTATTTTAATAATAAAGGTTAGTTTTAAAAGAAGGCTTATAACTAATTAGTTAAGTAAATTAAAACTATTTAAAAATAAGAAATGACCTAATAGTACTTTATAAAACTAGTTTAATAAAATTAAAGTATAACTTATAAGTAGACTGCTTAAGCTTACTAGCTGAATAAAATTTAATAAAATATATATAATATAGTAAGACTTTTTAGTTGCTATAACTTTTTATATTAATCTTAATTAAGTATATCTTAATACTAATAAATAGAAGATAGTATACATAACAATATATTTTATAAAAAATATATAGACTAGTTTAATAGGTATATTATAGACTATTAAATAATTAAAAAAGATAATTAAATAACTAAGACTAGCCTTATTTATAATAATTATACCTTTTTCGACACATTAAGTATAATAGTATATATATACTCCTCCTTTTTTAAAACCCCATTTAGTCGCCCCGAGCCACTACAGTCACACGATTTATTTAATTAATATATAAGTATATAATATTTATAAATATCATTAGTAAAAGTTTAAATAAATATTTAATATTATAAATACAAAATAAATAACTAAAGATATAGTATTAAAACTTTAATTAGTTAAAACTATATTTATTTATATATTATTTTTTAAGTAGATAGCTAATAAGAATTTAGACTAGGATAAAAGGGCTTTAATAAATTAGTTTTATAAAGGCTTAAAATTTAAATTGTAATATAACATTATTAATATAAAAAGCTACTAGCTTTATCTATAATAATTATAAAAGTGATTTAAATTAATAATAATTCCTTTTTCTAAAAATAAAATATTAGAGAGGACGAGCGATGTAAAGCTAATAAAGGCTTATAATATACTTATAATAATAATAACTTAATAATCTTTAATATAAATAAGGCGAATAAAAAAATAATATAAACAATTACTTACTTTAGTTATAAATATAAAGAATATATTAATAAGAACTATATAAAAAAAAGATTATAATAACTTTATAAAACGGATTAAGAGGAACTCTATAGAGTATAATAAAAAGTCTTAAAAAAATTAATTAATAGTAAGAAGTACTCGACTATATATTAAACTAAATACTTAGATAATATATATACGATATATATATAAATAATAAAAATATAAATTATTAGTCTAGAAAATAACTAGTAGTAAATAAAAAATGTAAAATTCTAAATTAATTTTATAAAAATAAGTAACACGCCTAAGTCTTTAAGTACTTTAAAACACCCCTTAAATTAAATAAAGAAAAATTTGATAATAAAAAATTAGATATAGAGAAACTAGATAGTAATTTAAATAGTTTAAATAGTTTAAATAGTTTAAATAAATTCATAACAATATTCTTATAATTAATACATAGAAGTAAAAAGCTATTTTAATATAATTAGGCTAAAAAAATCTAAGTTAACTACTAAGAATATAAAAAGTAATAAAGTAAAAAATCTTTAATTCTTAAAACTAGTATAAAAGTTGGTTAATTTAATATATTTTTATTTTACTAAAAATATATTTAAAAATTAAAGTTTTAATTTAAAAGAATTAGAGGGGTAAACTATATTTAAAATACTAAATTACTAATTATTAGTATTAGATTTAATAAAATATAGTCTTTACTAATAAAATATTTAATTAATATATATTATAGTATATATATTTATATACTAATCGAATAAATAGTATGGCTGTAGTAGCTCGGGATAACTAAAAGGGGTTTTAAAAAAGGAGGAGTATGTGTATACCTTTATACTTAATGTATCAAAAATAAATTTATTTAATAGAAGTAGAAGAATATTGTATAGAAAATTAAGGAAATAAATAAAATTTATATACTATATATATCCGTAAAATACTAAATTTCTATTTAAGAAAAATTTCTTACTAGTAGCTATAAAATTATAAAAAATATAATTTTTATTTTTATTAAGCCATTTAGCCTACTGTATACTAGTATATATATATTATATTAATTTTAAATATAGGGGGGTGCATTAAAAATAGATAAATTTAAAAAAATACCCTATCTAAAATAATATAAGTTATTAGTTACTAGATATAAAAATATAAAGAAATGTAGTATTTTAAAGGAAAAGTTAAACTAGCTTAATAACCCTTTTAGTGGCTATTTATAGGGGAGTTTAGAGGTATAAAAAAAATTAATAAACTTAAATAATTTTTAAGATTCTACTTTAGACAATTATATCTTTTTTTTAAGCTATAAAATTAGCTTATTTATATATATAGTAAATGAAGGCATATATATACTTCTTACTTTTTAAACCCCTTTTAGTCGCCCTAAGTTACTACAGCCACACTTTTTCTTCGATTAATATATATATATATATATATAGTATAATACTATTTATAATATATAAGTATATATAATATCTTTATATATTTATATATTAATTATATAAATTATATATAGAGTAGTTAACCTAAATAGATTCGCTAGCAATACGGATTGTATAAATTATATAGCTATAGTTATATAATTATATAATCTATACTAGTAAGCAGAGCCCCTATCTAGCTATCGCACAGATAGTAAGAATAATAATTAAAATATAACTATTATTATTTATTATTTTATACTATTTTCTACTTACTAAAATATTACAGACGACTATTACTCTATATAAATAAAATATAGTTATCCTAATAGTAATTAGTAGTTAGTTAATTAATTCGTTAAACTACTTTATTACTAATAGTTAATTAGATTTTTTTATCTACTATAAATTAGTAAGGGCGTATAGAGAGGTTAAGTTATTATTAAACTTATACTACGTAAGAATAATTTTATATATTATATAACTCTTTCCCGTATCTATAAATAGAAAGAAGTATATTAAATTATATATTTTATTAAAACCTTATCTGTATAAAAAATAAAAATAATTTTTTTAAAGCTAAACCGCTCCGTATAAACGCCCTAGTATAATAAGCTAAAACTATATAATTAATTATATATTATATAAATCGGATAATATAATAATACTAAAAGAAGTTTCCTCTATAAGGAAAAATAAAAAGCGTATAATAGAGACAGATCTAGATTTATTATAAAAAAAAATATATTTAAAAATATAATATCTCTATATGAGTATTTAAAAACTAAACTAAATTATAATACTAGATAGAGAATCTAAATATTCTAAATAATTTATTTTTTAAATAACTTAATACGTCTATTAGCTGCGTTATTATAAAATTTTCTATAAAATAAAGAAATAGCTAAAGTCTAATTACTTTATACTATAATTTATTTACTAGATAAAACTATAGCTATTTTATATAACTAAAATAAGTATTTTAAAGAGAACTACTAAAAATCTTATAAAATAAGGGCGTATAATTTTTAGTAGATAAATAAATAAGAATACTATAAAGTACTACACGAACTCTCCTTTAAATTATAAAAAAATATTAGAAAGTTAAAGACCTTTATATAAAATTAAGAAGTTTAATAGGAAGTCTAATTATTATTATAAAATAACCTGTATAGAAGCTATTAAGCTTAAATTTCTAAATTTTTAACTAATAGCTAAATATTTTATATACTTTAGCTATACCTTCTATATAGGAAAAAAGCTAACTATTATAATATATATTATATAAATAATTAATTCCGCTATACTAGTATTATCTAAAGAATTTTAGGTCTATATTATATAAGTATAACTATAGACTATATAAACCTAAATAATTTTAAATTTTATATAGTTTATATACTCTAGTACCGCCTTTAGATATATATAATAGTAAACTATAATATTTAATATATCTATTATTATATAATTTTAAAATATTACTATTTCTCCTAGAAACTGGTTACGGAATATTAATAACTAGTTATTTACTAATTTTTTAATCTTTATATACTACTTATTAAAATTTAATATTTTAATTTTTACCTATATAGGATATACCGCTAAAGAAGTGTAATCTATAAAAAATAATTATATTTTAAAAAATATAGAAGAAGGTAAATAAGTATACTAGCTGTCTATATAATATTTTAGCTAATAAGACTTATATCTTTATTAAGTTTTACTAAAGAACTAATATTTAAGAGTTATAGTACGCTGTTATTTTTTTTAAATATTTTAAAAGATTATACGGGCTAGTTCTACTTATATAATATTAGCCTAAAATATTTATAAAAATAGTTATATAATAGGTTAAATTACTATTTTAATATATATATTAATTATAACTAGTATTAGACTAACTAGACTACTATTACTTTTATATAATTTAAGTAAGAAAACCGTAATAAAACTTCGCACGAAGCCTTAGAGATAATAATTAATAAATTAATTTTTATATAAAAAGTTTTAGGCTTTTAGTTTAAAAAAAAAAGTACTACTCTATACGGTAATTATACGAGTATATAGAAGTTAACTAGAGCTTAAATAAGCTATATTTTTAATAAAGCCTACGTATAAAGAATTACTAAGTAATTTAAAATCTATACTATAGATTAATATAAATTACTAATATATATATTATATTTAATTATAGGTATTATATAAAACCTTTTATATAGACTAAAAGTATACTAATAATAAAAACAGACTCCCCTAGCGCTAATAATTTACTTTTATATATAACGACTCTTTTAGAAATCTAAAAGTATAACTTTAGTAATAAAAAAAAAGAAATACTTTATTTATTATAAGAAAGAATACTAGTTATTAAACTATTTTATACAAGATAAGGCCTACGTACGTAAGTAGTATATTATAATATATAAAAACTTCTATTAAAAAATATTATTTTAAAGTAATATTACTTTCTATATTTAATACTTAAAAGGATTTTTATATAATAATATAGAAAAATTAGAGAATAAAGCTATATTTAATCTTAGTCCTTAAAAAAAAAAGTAGTTTAATACTTTACTACTATTTCATTTCTCTATTATATAATAGTAGAAGATATATTTTTTATAAATAAAGGGAAAATAGTTAAATAATTTACTTGTTAAAAAAAGTACCGTACGTAGTACTAAAATAAACTTTAAAATATAGGTATAACTAAATTTTTAATAGTTAGTAAAGGCTAGTTTAAAATATACGTTTATAAAAACTCTAGTATAAAGATTAATTAAATTTTAAAAAAAACTATTATTAGTTTTAGAGATAATATACTAATATATACTTTTAGAACCGTACAGATTAAACACCTAATTAGTATAATAATTTACTATATTTTAAATACTCTAATACTCTTTTTATTATATCTAGTAAATACTAACTATATAAAAATATATTTTATTAATATATTAAACGTTATTATACGTAAGGATAGTATAATAGTTTTAGTTATATATAAGTAGAAATAATTATTTTTTAATATAAGCTATATAAAAACTATTTTATTCTTTACAAAAAAAAAATTTTATAGATTTTATAGACGCTTCGGACACCTTTATATAAAATAACTTTATAAGCTGCTTTATAATATAGGCTATAAGGTTAACTCTACTATACTAAAGTAGATTAAAAAGCTATATTTTTACTATTAAATATATAGAGTAGCTCTATATAAATTTAAATTTATTATTAAAAATAATACCTATTTTAATTATAAAATTATTATTAAGATTGTATAAATCGGTAACCGCGATATTCTTTATATTATTAACTTAAAAATATTATTTTAAGCTACTACTTTTCTTAAGTTAATATTTATATAA
This sequence comes from Pleoardoris graminearum, assembly GCA_030770415.1. Classification (NCBI taxonomy): domain Eukaryota; kingdom Fungi; phylum Ascomycota; class Dothideomycetes; order Pleosporales; family Didymosphaeriaceae; genus Pleoardoris; species Pleoardoris graminearum. The sequence continues at coordinate 46,391 of JASEKS010000162.1, forward strand.
AAGGTATAGATAGCTTTTATATAATATTATATTAATAGCTACTAAAATTCTCTAGATTTTATTATATATAATCTAGGCACTAATTTTATTTTAAAAGAGTTTAAGAATAATATATAAATTATAGAAGTAGACTGCTACTAAATACTAGTAAAGGCCTACTAAATAGTTAGTAAAATTAAAATAGTATACGGTCTATTATAGCGAGTCTTTAATATTTTAAAAAATAAAATTAGATATTATATAAGTAATAATAATATTCTTTAAATAGATGTAAAAGTACTAAATAATATTATAGGCTTAAATAGTTTTATACTAATACTTCTTGTTTTTAGCGCCTATCTAAGGATTAGTATAATATTTTTACTATTACTAAATATTATTATATAGACTAATACTATTTATAAAGCTTTAAAGGCTCTATAGACTAATTATATAAAGCTTATACTAAGCTATATAATTAATATACGTAATAGACTAAATCTGTAAAAGAGTCTATTTCTTATTATTAAATTAGAGATTTTAATTTAAAAAGAAAAAAAAGAATATATAGGTCTATACGTACTATAGTTAATTAATAGATTAAATATTAGTATAACTTTAAAAAATAGGCTACTAATTATAAAATAAATATATATAAAACTATACTACTATAAATTTCTTTTATATAATAACCCCTTAGCTATAAAAGAGGAGGATATAATTATATAACCTAAATCTAAAAAACTAAAAAAGTAAAATTATCTAAGAAAGAACTATATAATAGAAGCCTTTATAATTTAAAAATAAAAATTTAATTTTATACTAGTAATAAAACTGCGCTAGAATAATATTATTATAATATTTAGAGCCCTATTTAAGGAATCTAATTATATAGAGATTAATTCTTTAATTATAAATAATATTTTTAAATTTATTACGTACGATTCTACTGTTTATATAAATTATATATTTAATTTTAAAATAATATAGAAGGTTAAAAATAAAAATATAATTTAATATAAGAAATTCTACTATATACTTACTAGCTACTTTAATAATAATAAATAGTTTATTCTTATATAATTACTAACTATTTAGAAAATAAGTTAAAAACTTATTTTAGTTTTAAGCATAATACTTTTTAAATTATATAATATAAAGTGCGAATTACGCGATATTATTTAAACCTATATATAATTTAAAAATTTATTATTTTATACGCTATATATAAAACCCCTATAAGAAATAAACTACTTTTTTCTTTTTAGTATAATTTTTTAAGTTATACGCCCTCTATATAGTGCAGCTAAATTAGGTCTATACTAGTTTAAAATATACTATAACTATTATACTAAAAGGCTAAAGATATTTCCCTCTACGTATAATCTATGCCTACTTATAATAAAGGAAAAAGTAAAGACTTTTAGCCTAATAGGTATATAAATAAATATTATTTTAAATATTATTTTACCTACTTTTTTTAATAGAAAAAAAAATAAACTATAAGCTCTAGAGTTTTATATAAAGAATAAGTTATTCCTTTTTATATATAAACCTTTAGAGTTTAATAAAATAAAAATTATATTAAAAAAAGATAGGATAATTACTATAACTTAACAAAGATAAAGTAAAGACTTTTATATAATAGATCTAACTAATCTAAAAGCCGAATAGTAGTATATTAAATAGTATATAAAAGATATATATATTACTTTTACTTATTAATTAGAAATTATATTTAACCTCTTTATAGTTTTATAAATAAGAGAGCTTACTATATTAGAAGTAAAGGCACTAAATAAAAGAATTAAGTAGTAAATTAAAAATATAAAAAGAGAAGTTTTATATATTTTACTAGACTTTTAACATACGAAACTTTTTATTTTTATAAATAAATTTTTTATAAATAACTAAGATCTTAGCTTATAATTTAAATATTTTATTATTTTTAAAATTAAAAACTATATAAATACCGAGTTTACTATATATAGTAATATTATTAATTAGGGTTTAACTAAATATAAATAAGTTATATAAAATATTTTTACTAATACGTTATATAAAATAGTTATAGGCTTTAATATAATTATTACTTTTAGTACTACTATTAATAAAATCTTTTATATAATTAACCTCTTACTAGCCCTTATAGTAGTTTATATAGATTTAAGATTTTTATATAATTATTTTATTAAGCTTAGTACAATAAATAAGAAGAGGCTTATAATAAATATTATATTTTTTTTACTAATTATACGAGAACTATAAGATCTCTAAAGTATAATAGATAGTAAGAAAAAATAATCTTATAAATACTTTTATAAAAAAAAAAAAACTAAATAGTTTTTTTATATAATTAGTATTTTTTAATATCTTTACTTATAGTATTAAAACTTTAGTGAATAGGCTAAAGCCTATATAAGAGGCCTAATAAGATATTCTATATATTTTTTATATTTTAAATTAAATATCCCCTATTGTACAAATAGCTTTGTAGTATATTTTTTTTATATATTATATTTTTTTACTTTATTGCACGAAGGTTAAAAGGAAAACTTTTAAAATATTATACCTAAAAAAAATAAAAAAAAAATAAAAAAAATTTTTTATTTTTTTTATATATCCCTAATCCTCCTCTATATTAATAAAGGAAAAATAAAGGAAAAATAAAAGAGAAGATAAAAAAAATACCTATATATTTTAAGTATAATAATTATACTAGACTCCGCGTAACTACTATATATAGGACTTATATATATTATCCTAAAATATTACTAAGATATAATACTCTATAAAGGGTAAAAGTCTAGTAATACTACTATACTTTTATATATATAACTGCGGCTCTAAAACTCTACGCGACTATATTAAAAATATATAAAAGTAGCCTTTATAGTAAATAATCTTTATAATAAAAAAAATTAAATTAGTATTACTAGGCAGGATAATATCTATATTATATAAGGGTAGCTAGTATATTATATACTTATTATCCTATAAAATATTACTGTATAAAAAGAATTATATAGGGATATATATATACGTTAATATATAAAGCTAATAAAAATATCTTATTAGTAATTATTTCAGTAAAAATAGTAATTTAAATTTATTTACTAAATATAAGGGCCTATATAAAAATAAAGCTAACTATAACTATAACCTATTATAGTTACTACTATTACTATCTATACAGAACTAGAGCTATTTTAAAAATTTTATTAAAAGTTAATTTTATATAAAAGAAGATAGCTAGAAAATTAAAAAAGAAAAAAATAGTATATAAAACTACGTATAGAGATAATAATAGATAAAATTAAAAAAAAAGAAATATTATAGAGAGAAAAAACTTTTTTTTATATACTCTTATCCCGTACAGCTTTAGACCGGCCCTCTTTAATAATTATATAATAATTCCTTATTTCTATTTACTATAATCTTACTTTTTACTTTTATATAATATATAAAATTATTAACTTCTTAGTTTAGTTTACTGTAATTTTAATAAATAAGTAGTAGTATACTATACTATCTTATTTATTATTATTTTATAACGCGCAAACAATAGACTATAATTTAGTTATATAAAAATATATTAAGATAGAGAGATACTCGTATAAAAAGAGAACTAATTATTTATAGAAAAGAAGAGATATAGGAGGATAGAGTATTCGTATAGTATTACTATAAAAAAAGAGTTATTAGTATATATAAAGTAGTTAACCTAAATAGATTCGTTAGCAATATAGATTATATAAATTATATAGCTATAGTTATATAATTATATAATCTATACTAGTAAGTAGAGCCCCTATTTAGCTATCGCATCGATAGTAAGAATAATAATTAAAATATAACTATTATTATTTATTATTTTATACTATTTTCTACTTACTATAATATTACAGACGACTATTACTCTATATAAGTAAAGTATAGTTATTCTAATATAAATATATATAAAATAATATTTTTACAATTTTAATACTAATTTAGTAAATAATATATTACTAGTATGTAGTATAATTTTTTTTATAACCACTATAAAATAGTTTAGATATAGTAAAAGATAATTTATAATATTTTTATATAGTATATTATAATACTTTTAAAAAATAGTACTTTTAACAATTTTTATTTTATTATTTTTAAACTAATTTCTAAAAAACTTTTATAATTTTTATTTAGTGTATATACTAATTATTATTAAATACTTATATTTAAATTAAACTTAAGATTCTAGTTATAATAAATAACTATTTTATGTTAGTAATTTTATTATAGAGTAAACCGTTATTTATTTTATAAATTTTAGAATTATTATCTTAATAGTTATAATATATATTATTAATTAAATATAAACTATTATTATAAAATAACATAACTATATATATTATATTATAATATAAAAAAGTTAGATAAAATAGAAAAAAAATATATAAAAATTTATAAACTTTTATTTTTAATTTAATTATAGATATTATAACTTTATATATATAATACTTATTTATAAATAAAAATATTAATTTACGTAGTTTAGTAAAGATAAGATTATATTTTTTTTATTTAAATAAACTCTAAACGTAGGTTATAATATTTTAGTCTCTATATATATTAGTGTAATTAATATTAAAATGCTAAAATATTATAATAATAGTATATTTATTTCTATTTATATTTATGTTTTGAAAACTTTAAAAAAAACTTATATTATTAATTAGTAAAAGCTAATTATTACTAAACTACATTTTTACTACCTATTCTCTTATATTTTATTTTAGATTTATATTCTCTTTAAACTTTTAACTTAATTAACGTACTTCGCGAGCTTTATAAAGCCGCGGCACAATATAATAATAAAAACTTAATAAATACTAAATAGCTTATATAATACTAATAAGGCTATATATAAATAGTATAAATTTTAAATTTTTAAAAATTATATTTTATTCTTTTAGTAAGGGCTACGGTTATTTTATTAAATATAGTAATATACTTATACTTTAATCTATATTAATAGATTAGTAACTACTTATAATCGTTTTTAAGGGTATTAGCGATTACTGCTTATAATTATATATAAGGTAGTTAATTAATTAAGGGGTTACTAGGCGTGTAAACTTTAGGACTAATAAAGTTATTAGGTAGTTGCCTAGAGTCTATATAACTACATATTTAGCCTTTAAATAAGTCTAGCTATCTATCCTATACTTTATACTATATTATTACCTACTTAAAGTACTCTACTATATTATATTTTTATAGGTCTTTTTTATTTCTAAAATATTCTATTACTATACTAATCTTAAACGGGTTACTAACTTACTACTTATTATACTAACTACTTTTAGTAATAGTAATACTTTAAACTAGTATAAAATTTAAAATTAACTAAAACTATCTATCTACTTATTATTTATTAATAAGTCTTACGCTAACCTACGCGTACGTAAACTTTTAGTAAAAAATAGCCTTTTTAAGTATATTATTCTTTTCTACTTTATAAACCTCCTTAGTACGCTATTTTATATAAATAAATTCTAAACTAATAGAATAAAGGTTATATAAAAGTAAGTATTTAATAAAAAATAGCTAGGAGACCTAGTATTATTAAAAGAGCTAGAAGTAAATTTAAAAAACTTAAAATAATCGCGATCCTAAACTTAGGCTAATAAAATAAAATAGATTTATTAGTACGCTTACTAGATCTAGAATAAAAAAAAACTAAATATAAATTTTAGGGCCTACTAGTACGTATAGGGTTAGGTAAGTATACGCTCTTATCTTTATCTAGTATATATTACTAATTAGGTAATTAATACTATAGGCAGCGTAGCTACTAATAATAGTAAGTATAGCTTTTTTTATTTTATAAGACTACTAAATAAACTAGGTATATATATAACTTACTTTAGCAGGCTTTTATAGTATTATTATTTTAGTAAAAAGTTTAATAAATACTGTAAAGACTTAGCATAGAATTAGGTATAAAAAATATTACTCTAAATTACGTACTAAGTCTATAATAACGTTATTAGTTTACAATATTAGTAGGCGGGATAAAACGTAATAAAAATAAAATATAAAAGAATAAATAAGCCTTTTATACTCCTGCTCGGGAGTGTTAAACCTTTAACTAATTAGTAAATAATAGCTTTATAAAATTTATTTTATTATATTATTTATAATTCTAATATATATATATAAAACTTTTTTTAGTAGTATTTTTATTTATTACTAGTTTCTTTATTATCTAATTAATAATATAACTATTCTCTTCTAATCTTACTCTAAAGGTCTCTTTTATAATTATTAGATTATTTTTTAATATAAACTTTTATATATTACTGTTTAAGTTTCTAATAAGATTTTAATTAATTACTTTTTTCCTTTTATTTATTAGCTGTATTAGTTTTTCTTTTTTTAGCCTCTATTATATTATAATATTTAATTTTTTTTTATATTAAAATAAATTATAGTCTTATACATCCGAATATAAATGTTTATTATAATAATAATAATAATAATAAAAAGAAAGTTACTAACTTTTAAAAAAGAAATTAGTCTAAATTATAATTTTAGAGTATATACTATAATATAATAAAAATAAAGAATTAGAAGTATATAACTTAAAAGATATTTTCTAATATAGTATAATATTAATAATATATTACGTAAGCAGTAATTATATAATTAATAACTAAAATTTTAATAGTAATATATTTTATAATTAAATTACTAACATTATTTAAAAATCTAATAACGTAATCTAGACCAAGCCGAAAAAAGTATAGCTATAATTTTAGTTAAATATATTTACTAACTAACAAGTTATGGAGACTTAAAAAAGAAACTAAAAATATTATTATATTTAGGTAATTTTAGTTTATTATATATACTTAGTAAGTACTAGTAAAAATACTATTAGTAGTTACTGTAATTTTCTCTTTAAATCTATACTCTTTACGTATTTTTAGCTTTATTATTAAATTTTATATAAATTTTTAAAAAATCTATTTTTTTTTTCTGTTTTTATTCCACCCCCCTATATAATTTACTTAGAGATTTACTCTTTTCTTTAGTATCTATTATTTTATATACTATTTTAACTTTAGAGGAAGTTATATAAGACTTTATATAGAAGAAAACTAGGTAGTAGTAATTATTTAACCCTAAAAAGTACTCTTAGGTTTATATTATTTACGCTACACTAGTAAATATACTTTATATAATAGTCTTAAGGCTCTAGTAGTAGAATTACGTAAGCTAGGAGAATTATAGTATAAAAACTAAAGAGAAGTATATACCTAAGAATAAAGCTAAGTTAGTACTAGAATATTTACTTTCTAAATATACTATAAGATTTTAGCTCTTAACTAAATATTCTAGATAAGTAAAATCCAAAAATAAGTTAGAACTATATATTAGTTTAAAAGCTATAAGTATAATTTAACTATTTTCTAAAATATTCTAATTAAAAATTATATAATTCTATAAATAATATATAAAGACTAATTTATTTATACTTTTTATATAATCTCTATTAAATATTATTATAATAAAATATTAGTTGTGTAGAGATAGAGTATATAATTTATTAGAGAGACTAGTAGTAATTAAGTAATAAGTAAGTATATATATATAAACATGCTTTTTAATATAGTTAGTCTTACTAGAATAGGTATATACGTAATTAATATAAAACTTCTATCTTAGTATATATATAAACTGTCTAATTATAGCTATAGTAGGTATAAGCTATAAATTAGTTACTTAGACGTCATTTTAGTTGCTAAAGGTATACATAGAAGATTTATAAACTTTTATATTATAATTAATAACCCCTGCGTTATTGGCTCGGAAAAGGTTGGCTAGCAGCTTGGCGCGGCTTCGTTAACCGCTTTCTTGAATCGTTGCTGGTACACTCTCTAATGTTATCCATTGCTATTAACGACAGCTTCCGATTTAACCACATTGTATGGACCCGTCCTCCCCTATGTATACATTCCCAACATCGTCTAGCACCCTTGCATCCTCTCGACGTTGCTAGGAGAGCGAGGCCCAAAGCACAAATCCCACTGGCCGAGCCCGGCAAGCACTCTCCGCCCTCCAAATCTGGTACAATGGCGACACGGGCCTCCGGAACACTGAAGGCTGGTGGAATAGCGCAAATACCATTACTATGATCGCCAATCTCGCAAAGCACGATCAAAGCCCGCAGGACCAGGACCTCGTCAAAAGTTTCGTTAGCACTACAATCGTCAATGCACCCACTGAGAACCCAGGACAGAGTATCGACGAGGTGTTGCCCCCGAACAAGGCCGTTAAGCAGAAAAATAAGGTGAAGGCCAGGGAACGCGGGCTACCACAAGAGCATTAATACAGAAACTGGAAAGATCGTCACCGCCCACCCGGAAGGATGGCACATGATAAAAGACGTCCACACTATCAACGCGAACCAATTCCGGGTCTCCAAAGCCGCCGCCCTGAACCCCAAGAATTGGCTCGCCGGTTACTACGATGACGACCTGCGGTGGGCTCTTGGATGGATTGCCGCCTACGTCACGAAAAATTTCGAGTATCTACAGCTCGCAGAAGGGATATTCATGGAAGTGACCAAGATGTGGCCGACGCCCCGCTACAACGGCGGAATATGGTGGAGCTACGAAATGGAATGCGTGAACGCGATCGCAAATGAGTTTTTCGGAGCACGGCCGCGCATCTCGCTAATCGCGCAGAGAACAAGTCTTTCTATGTGGATTGGGCGAAGAGAGAGCTGGAATGGTTTCTGGAAATAGGGATGATCAATGGGAATAGCACGATCAACAACGGGCTTAATAATAACTGTGGTAACAACGGTATCACGACCTGGTCATATATCCAGGGCGAGATTCTGGTCGGCCTCGTCGAACTCAAAGCCGCGCCCGACTCGACGTATCTCTTGCTAGCTGACGATATAGCAAAAGCCGCAATCACACAGCTCACAGAAGACGGTATTCTGTTCGACAATACGGGATCGACGGATGGGAATGCACAGCAATTTAAGGGTATCTTCGCTCGGAATCTACAGCTTCTACATGAATCGCAGCCGGATGATGGGTACGTGGACTTCATTCAGAATAATGCGAACAGTATTTGGGATAATAATCGCAATGAGGGGAACATGTTGGGGTTTGATTGGGCAGGTCCATTCGAGGATCCGGCGACTGCTGCAACACAGACTTCGGCGATGGATGCGTTAGTTGCTGCGATCACGGTGAAATGATTTTGGAGATATGAAGAAGGGGAATTGGAACTGGTTATGAAGTCATGAATAGAAAAGGGTCACGGATGGATAAGGCCCCGGATGGGTGACGGACTTCAATGGATAAGGCGTTTCGTTTGTGTATAATTTATAATGATACCCTCAATATTCTCGTTTCCATGTTCATCCCGTCCATCCCTTCAACATTCTTCAAGTGCACTTTCAAATTTCATCTCTACTCATCCCCTCACCGCCTGATCCTTGAACTCCGGTTTTGCGATCTTAACGTCCCCCGCCCCGTTCAAATAGTCCATCTTCCCTACATCCACCCCCTCCTTCCTTAAAATCCCATACGCAGCCGTAACATGAAACCAGAAGTTCGGAACCGCATAATACAGCAAATAATCCTTTGCTGTAAAGGTCGTCTCCCCTGGTCCTGCCCTCACAGTCACCTCCTTCTCCTCATTCCCCTCAAACACTGCTGGATCCACTCCCTCTAAAAACTCAATCGTTTTCCGGATCCTGGATTGGAGTTCTGGGAATGTTTTTTCGGTGTCAGGGAAGGGGGGCGCGGAGACGGAGCCAATGCGAACGGGCACGAATTTCGCGGAGTCGGAGACACGTTGGATTTGGTAGGGGAGGGCAGCCATGTCGGGGTGGAGGCGGGCGTCGAGGTAGGTTTGGGGGTCTATATTGTTGGCGAGGGCGTGGTTTTCGCCTTTTGTGAGGATGGCGGAGAGGTTCTTCAAGCCTCTGATCATGGGTGGGACGGCGACGGTGTAGAGGGAGAGTGGCATTTTGGCTGCTTGTATAAGGATGAGGTTTGTGGGAAGGTTGGAGATGAATTGGTATATGAATCTTCAGCTGGGGCTGGAGTGGGGAATTCGGCTGGTTTGGGCAAGTATCGCGATTATTGGATCTGTCAAAGCTAAGCCTTGGATTGTCGAATTCTACAGCGAGATCATGGCTATTTAAATGTTCCCAAGCCCCTTCACTAGAGCCTAGGCCGCTTGAAGAAATAAAGTTTCACCGGCTCTACGCCCGCACCAGGTCTTGCAATAATTCGTTGAAACCATTACGTCAGCAAATGCCCCTCCAACACTGGCGACGTTGCGGGCGGTTGCGGGCGGTTGCTGACGTAATGGTTTCACGAATTATTGCAAGACCTGGTGCCCGCATGAACATGATTAATAATATCATTGAAGCCCCACTAATCATTTTTCGTATAAATTCCTTTATCGGGCTATTTCGAGTTGGACAAGGAATTCATATGATATCTATCGGAGCGAACCGCGAATGATTGATGAGCGGGTGGAGAGTTTGATGTCCCGAAGAAGAGATGGATGTGGAGAGCAGATTATAGATTACAAAGCGGCGTCGACTAATCGGGCATGGTTACTGATCTGATCTGCGTCGACCAATAAGAGGCGAGGAAGGCGTGATGTGGATCGGTCTCAGGATATTAAGTCGGCAACCTGTAATTCGGAACAAAATGTAAAGGAGTGCTGACGGAGGGTGAGGTGTTAAACGATGGATGGAAGAATTCGTCCGGTTCCACGATGCGGACGAGCATGGCAGCCTGATGTCGGAGGGGTTATTACAAAGAGCGCTGCTAAAACCTCGGGGACGAAATTCAACAGCAACAGATCGCCTGATCTCCTAGGGAGGAATGGTATGCTTCACCGCTTCCATTAGGAATGTGCCTTGGCTCCAACGTGGAGAGGTCCTTGCTCATGCTGATGTTATGTTTCTGCAGCTCAAGATCCTGGAATTGAGGCTGACAATGAGCGCTCCGACGATTCATAAATGAGATGCGACTTCGGTTAAAGAGGGGGGATTAGAATTATGAGTATCCTTCCAAATTGATGCCTTCATCTTATCTTCTTCTAACCCTCTGACCGTCAGATCGCAACATTTCCACCTGTGTCATTTGTTACTGATGCATATAGTGTCTCAATTTCTTGCTCGTACATCTTAACCGTAGCCTTCCTTTGTACGGTCCCCTTTCCTGCAATCGCGAACGGCTTCTCTTTCCTCCCAAATATAATATACTGCGGTCCCAGCATGGACAGTTCGTTTCTCTCGGCGAGTAGTCACGTGTGCGGCGGCAGTGAGCATAGATACCGTGAAATTGCTCTACAGGGTCAGAGAGTTGCGTCACCGAGCTGATGGGACCGTGACCCAAGTGAGGAGCTAAAATGCATGATAACCCATAGAATGAGCTGAAGCGGTCGCTAAACCAGATAAGTGCTGAGCAACATACCCAGATGTGTATAGCATGGAAGCACGAATGGTCTTTGCTAGGATCTATGGGATTCACCTCTCCATAATCTAAGAGGAGACCTTAAACTGAGGCGAACTTACTTTATCACTGCAATTGCGCGGGTCCCGCTTACCCCACGTAGGGAATACCTTAAGTCTAAGCTCCCAGCAGTGTTGCATCTTCTAACTCTATACACAACCTACAGTGGTGCCTACTTAAAGAAGGAAGAAACTAGAAGACACGCATTAACACCTGCGCCTCTCGCTAAAGCACGCTTGTGAGCTGTAGTCGCGTCTGCTACAACTTTCTAGATCCTACCAACCATGTTTCACCATTCAAATAGCTTCGGATAAGGGCCTTTTATAGTATAGAGCCTATAATGCGTAATAATCCACTCCATCTACGCCTCTACTATAGGTAGGTTCTATAAACCCAAAGCTCTATAGCTGCGTTCTATCTTTCTATAGAAGTAGTGCCACGTAAGTTACTACCTAAATATTATAAGGCTTTCCTTGCTATAAGATACGTGCCGCTATATCTTGACATAGGATTAGCTAAACCCTAGGCCCTAGAGCATAAATAAGTCGTTAGCGTTAGTAGATAGCGTTATATACCTATCTAGCTATAATATATAATAGTATAAGCTATATTAGTATCTCCTAAGTGTATAGTAATTAGGCTTACCTATTAGATCTAGAGACGTATATAGATATCTACATATTTTAAATTAAACTACCTAAAGTTATTTATATATAGTACTTAGAATCTTCCTATCTACTTTAGATAGTATACGTAGTATATATAAAATAAGCTAGTTATCTAGCTAACTTAGTAATTACCTTTATCTAATATAAATAGTAGTTCTATAGTTCTAGTTTAATTAATTAATTTTCTTCTTATTACTAAGTAATATATAGATAAACTATTATATAATTAATATTTAATAAGAAAATAAATTATTTACTAGAGAACTTAACTTAATTAGTTACTATAAGGAGTAGCTTTATAAATTTGTTTAAAGTAATTACCTTAATGGCTTTTATAGAAGCACTAAATTAAAATACTATTAATATACTCTATACTATTAAACTAGAGTATAAACCTCTTTCTTATAGTTATAGCTTTAAAAAAATATATAAACTTTATTCTATATTTCTCTTTTATAGCTAGTATATAGACTATAAAAATAATATTTTTAATTTAGGCTAGTTATAGTTACTAAATTAATACTCTTAATATAAAATTAAAATACTTTACACTACTACTTGTTAAGCTTACTACTAACTAACTATTCTAATTTCTTATTTTAGATATATAGAGTTCTATAAAGGCTTTATAATTAAAAAAAAATTAATATCCTAATTCTTATTTCTTAAGTTATTACTTAAGTTACTCTATCTAAGTATAGGATAGATTTAGTTAAGAATCATTTTATTAAAGTTAGTTACTTAGTTTATAATTAAGAATATATATCTATTTAACTATTCTAGTTTATAGTAAAATATAGTAATATAGCTATTATATAGTATATTATAAAATAAATATTATTTAAGATATATATCTACTTTATCTAAAAGAAAATTTATATTAAAAAAGTTTATATTTTAATAACTAGTAAATAAAAAGATATCTATTAATATAATATACTCTTCTAGTATCTATACTCTAAGACTTAAATTACTAGTAGAGATCTTAAGAATTAAAAAAACTTATAGTAAAAAGAATAAAATTTACCTACTAAATAGAGAAATTTTTTAAGATACTTAGTAGTAGCTTTAGCTATAAGCGTTTTTTTAAAGTCTAGGAAGCCACTAATATATATAAGTAAATAGAGATAAGTATATTCTAGAAATTATACTGAAGAGTAAAATAACACTATAACTATTTTTTTGTAATAAAGTATTAAATTAAACTCTTATACCTACTATTTTTTCGACACATTAAGTATAAAGGCATACACATACTCCTCCTTTTTTAAACCCCCTTTTAGTCGCCCCGAGCCACCACAGCCACACTATTTATTCGATTAGTATATAAATATATACCTACTAGGTATAAACTTTTATAAAAGTAATAATAGTCTTTTTCTATTTCTTAGAAATTATTAAATAATTAGAAAATATAGAGAACTACTAAATTATTTTAATATTTTAAATAAACAATTCTACTATACTACTAATAGATTAGTTTAATAATAGTTAGTAGAGAGGATATATTTTATTCTATAACTTATTACTAGACTAAAACTAGGTATTATAAAATAATAAATAAGTAGTTTATTCTCTATTAAGTATTAGATATAGTTAATAGACTACTAGTAAAAAGTAGAAAACCTATAACTAAAAACTAGCTAAATAACTTTATAAAGTATTAGTTTATATTTTTATAGGACGGGTCCTCTTTATAAAGTCTATATAAAATATAGTAAAAGTTTTTATATAGTAAAAATACTATATTTATATATTATATATAATAATAGAGCTTTAGAGTAATATATAATATTATTAATTATATAAAATCTTTATAAATAATAAGGTAATTATTTAAATATTAATAGGTAATAAAGAGAAATAAGTGTTAAAATTATTAAATAGAATATTAAAAGACTCTAATAGTAATAATAAAAAGTAGCTATAAGTTATTATAATAATAAAGTATTACGGTTAAATACTAAATAAATAAGTATTAGATTTACTAAAAATAGCTATATATAGCTACTATAAGAGCTTAGAATAATAGAATAATAAAAAATAAAAGATATACTTAAGCGTAGAATATGTTTTTAGATTTATTTATAGAAGTTATATCGACTTTATATATACTACGTCCTTACTTAATATAAGATAAGTAAAACCAGAGGCACTATAACTAGGGCCTATTAAATATAAAATTTTTTAAATTTTATAGTTTATAGCTAGTAGAGTAATAACTTAACTAATAATCTATTAGCTAGTAGTTTTAATAATAGTAGGATAATAATTCTAAAATAGTAATAGAGTATTTATAGGTTATTATTTTAGACAGAATTATGAGTTAAATTATAAATTATACGGCGCGTTTAAAATAGTAAGCGTAGTAACTTTTCTGCTTTCTATAAATACTATATATAAAGTTTAGAAATCTTTTCAATACGATCTTAAGTGTAGAATATATAAAAAGTAGAAGCCTATATATACTATTAAGCGTTTATATAGTTACGTATCTAATATTAATAGCGTAGTATAAATAATAATAGTTAACTACTATAATACATTTATTTAATACTAGATAGAGTAATAAAATTATATATAATTTATAATAAAATACTAATAGTATAATATTATATCTAGTTTAAAAATATTAAGTTATTAGAAATTAATACCTAGCTTCTTTTATATAAAAAAAACTTATAGTATTACTCAACTATATTAAATATAATATAATATATAAAATAGAGATTATAAATTTATAAGTTTATAGATTAAGCTATGATTATATTAATTATTTTATTAAGAATCTTATATAAATTATAAAAGCTAATACTAAATAAAACTTCTATAATATATATATAAATTTTACCCTTAATTATAAAATATCTAAGTATTTTATTTAACTTATTTAGATTATCTATAAGTATACATTTATAATATATTAAATGTAACGATATAGATACTTAAATTATTACTTATACGTTTTAAATTATAACTTTACTAGTTTTTATAATAGTTTAATATTATTTTATTTAAAAATATTATTTTAGAATAGACACTGTAATTTACTATATTTAATTAGCTAGATTAAAATAACTTTTGTTTACTAGTTTATTAGGCTTATATTTTATAAATAAACTAATACTATAAAATTATATAAAATATTCTTAAAACTGACTATAAAAGACTTAGGCTACTTAAGTATATATAATATTACCTCTAGTATATTTAATAATACTTAATATAAATACTTAATATATATATTTATAGTAGTAGCTCTTAATAAAATATTTTATAAAAACTATTATATACTAAAGGTAAAATACTTTATAAGTTATATAATAGTAATAAACTTTTTAATCTATAGGACTTAAAAGTAGTAGATATAAAATATTTAAGTAGATAGTATAATAGACAACTTATTATTAAATAGTAGATAAGATAATAATAATATTTTAAGTAATAATAAGCATTAAAAAAATATTTAAAATAAATAATAGAACTATTAATAGGATATATAATAAAAGGGACACTCCCGAGTATAAGTATAAAAGGTATATTTATTTTTTTATAATTTATTTTATTATATTTTGTCCTACCTACTAATAGTTTATATATTAATAATATTATTATTAAAGCTTAGTAATATAATTTAAAGTAATAATTTTCCGTTTAATTCTATATAAGTTTTTATATAACCCGTAAAACTTTTTATGAAAATAATAATATTATAAAGACCTACTAGTAAAATAAATTACGTATATACCTAGCTTATTTAGTAGTCTTATAAAAAACCTATTACTTACTATATTTAGTATTTACGCTACCTATAAATAAGTTAAAGAAAAATACTTACTGCCTAATTAGTAATACCTAGTAAATAAAAATAAAAGCGTACTTATTATAATTATATACTAGTAAACTATTTTAGAAATTATACTGAAGTTTTTTTAATTTAAATTTTATAAGTGTACTAATAGATGCGTTAAATTTTATTAGTTTACTTTTTAAATTACTTTATATTTATTTCTAGCTCTTTTAATAATACTAGATCTTTTAATATTTTTTTTCTTTATTAACTATTTATTTTTATATAGTTTTTATTCTATTAGTCCGGGATTTATAAATATAAAATTATAGTATACTAATGAGGATTATAAACTAACTAATAATAATATACTTAAAAAAGTTATAGTTTACTAAAAAGTTACGTACGCCGTATAAGTTAGTATAAAACTTATTAATAAGTAGTATATAAATAAAATAATTACGTTTTAGTTAATTTTAAACTTTATTTTAGTTTAGAGTATTACTCCTACTAAAAGTAGTTAATATAATAGATAATTTAGCTAAAATTAGTATAGTAATAAGATATTTGAAAAGTAAATAACACTTATAGAGTTTATACTATAGAAAAATATAACTTTAAAAACTAAGAATTAATAATATAGTATAAAGTATAAAATAAATAGCTAAACTTACTTTAATAGTTAAATATTATTTTATAGACTTTAGGTAAGCGCCTAATAACCTTTTTTAGTTTTAAAGTTTATATATTTAGTAATTTCTAGCAACCTCTAAATTTAATTACGTTATATATAATTATAAATAATTACTAATTTATAAATATAAATTAAGTTATAAGTAAAATATCACTATATTTAGTAGGCAACTATAACTTTTAAAAGTTTAAAATTTATAATATTTATATTTAATTTTACTACGTATATAAACTATTTAGTATTTATTAAATTCTTATAATTATATTATATTACGGCTTTATAAAACTCGCGAAGTACGTTAAATAATAACTAAATTAAAAAAATACTAGCATTAAAGAATCTATTAGAAAAGTAAAAAAACTATATAAAATATATTATTTTATAGTAAATAAGTTAAAATATATAAAAATTAAATTAATTAGAGTTATATAAGATAGGAACTAGTAAGTAAATTTTAGCATTTAAATTATATTATTAAGGTATATTAGTGAAATTATATCTAGAGTATATTTCTATAAAAGTTAAAATAAGAGAAAAAGATTATATACGTTAACTAGTACTATAGTCTTATAGATAGTTAAACTTTCTAGACGACTATACTGCTTTATTAGCTAATAGTAGCCTTGGCATTTATAGTGGAGATAGCCTTACTAAATATGTACTAGTCGCTGCAGGTAATAAGAATGGAAGACCCAACTCCGGCTGAGCTAGCTGAGATAAATGCTGACCGACACTTCACGCATTATGCTCTTATGTCAGATCGTTTCGGACGTAACCTGGTCGAAAGAGAGCCTCGGCGATGTCGGGAACGCGATATAAATGACAAGATGGTCTCAAGGAAGCTTGCGCCCCGACTGAACGCCTTCAACAAACCTCAGGCCGCATTCCATACCAATCACCAAGCTACGAGGACTTGGAGGCCGACAACCAACTCAGAGGTGATGATGTAGGCCCCTTGCCATCGATTCTTCGCAGAACTTCATCAACGCCGCGTATCCGCCAATGTGCTCGGGTGGAAGCCAGTCCACCCGACGAGAATTGCCCCTGCTAATTTGAGTACCTTAATTCTGGAGATGGCATTCGAGCATATATGGAAAGGTGGAGGAGTGACTAAAGTCAGCATTGGGAGTTCTTCCGACAAAGTTGGAGAAACATTCAGAAGGGAATGGGATCAAAGCTATCCACAGGCAGCTGATAGGACGAAAGGGGAATATTGAGTCCGGTGTTCAGAGAAAGACTCCTCCACGTAGGCCGTCCCCAAGGGGTCTGTGTGTCAAGGGCATTATTGACTTTCAAGGATAAGGAGCACATAGTTTGTCCTGATGATTTTGAGTATAGATTGTAAGGTTGTGATAACGTCATCTCCTACTTCGGTCCCGTGAGAGCCTGTAGGAATGGTACATCAAACATGGGATCTTCGTTCATAGAATACGAGCTCCCACAATTCCTACATCTGCGATGCGATAAAACTATACCATGCCAATAAGACCAAATGCTATTAAATTTAACGTTATGCACTTGGGTGTTTGCGCCCAGGTCGGGCTTTAAAATTAATATTAGATTAAACAACAAGCTCAACAAACAATGCTGACGCGTATCCGTTCAGTAAAATATTGGGTTCGTATGCTATAATACAATTCTACCGTTTCATTCCCTGTTTCCTACGCACCCACGTATGTCGACGACGTACGGTCATCCCGCTTATACACCATGATGTTGTCGATGGTCTCGTCCGTGAACTTGAGATCTTCCTCGACCGGCACCGTGTCCTTGATCTTCAAAATCATGACCGGGAGTGCGATGACCAAACTGCCTGCAAGGAGGATCCAACATGAAGTAAACAAACCCATGAAAGAACTTTTCGAGCCATTTTGGAAACCGTCCAGACGCCAGCTTATAGCTGCGCCGCCTGACTGGATGCCCTTATAAAAGCCAGCAAAGTTGGCCAGCTTACGACTGTTGTTGCTGATGGCACCCATGAACCTGACTCCGTTAGCAGGGCTCAAATGGGAACGTTGCCTTGCCATGTGGACTTTACTGCTTACCAGTACGCGCATGTCTGCCACGCCGCATCGTAAAAGCCGTAAAAGATATACAAGAACATCGGGCCTATATAGCCCTTATCCGTCCAGTCGTAGATAGGGCCGCTGACCTCACGAGTGAACCCTCTTTGGAAGACATACCCTCCACCCCAAACTGCAAAGGTAAGGGCAAACATTGCAACCCAAGCGGCCTTTGCTCGTGTCGTTCTCCTAATGTTCGGGAAGTCAAGTGCAAAGCCAAAGGCCAAAGCACCAGACATTTGAGCCAGCCAATACAGTATGTTGTTGAGCGCCCGCGTTCGAACGTTGAAGTTGGGTCCATTGACAGCGTTGAACTGATATGTGTAAAACCAATTTGAAGAGAAGAACATCGGAAAGAGGAGTACTATGTAAGAGTCGTTCCGAAGAGTCTCCCAAAGCCCGAGAATCTCTGTCTTCCAGGTCGGATGTTTCATTAAGATGATCTTAGTCCCATCGCGACGCACGACGTGTTTAGCGTCGACTAGTGTCCAAGATAGACCAGCTCCCATAGATGTGAGGATCAGGAAACCGACGTAGGTTGCGGTGTTAACGGAAGAATTCTTCTTCGTTTTCTCGTTGATGTTCAAGCCAAGGGTAATCTGGTCGGCATTAGCTTCGCATCCTCACATTCATCGAGGAAACGTCAACTCACCACACCACCGATCACAGCCCCCAAATTGAAAATGATCCAGAACCACGAGATATAACGGCCTTTGAGTTTCTCCTCTGGATACGACATCATGATAGCCCCCTGCGCGCACCAGAGAATGCCCGCACAGCATCCAAGCAACAGACCAGAGAACATAACATAGCCAAGGTTCTGTGTATACTTGAAACACAAGAATGAGCTGACGTATACACAGTATCCAAAGCCGCCGAATGAGAGGGCAAACCGGATGCCCATGGCGTTGGTGACGGTGCCTGCGAAAAATCCCACGACGGCAAACGTAGCATACAGTGCGCAGTTAGACGTGTTGCTGGCATAAGCATTTTCGTTAATCTGTCCCGCACCGCCCAGGCCGTTAAGGGCATTGAACATGCCTGTACAAAGTCAGTGACCGGAGGAAGCAAATGCGTTCCACAGCCTTACCCGGGCACAGGAAGCACACAAACGACACCAAAATCAACTGCGCCTCGGGTGAAGCATACCACGGTAGGGTGATGGGCCCGAACTTCAAGCTTTTGTATTTCCAGCCTGGGGGCATCTCGATCCGGCGACCGTAGATGGACTCGATGGGGAGGGTCGGCCATTGCGCGTCAATGGTCCCCGGCCGACTTGTCCATTGCGATTCCGTGGCTGGCGACCGAGCTCGCCATTGCGCGTCCGTGATTGATTGCCCTTTTCTCGATTCCGCCATGGCGTCTTGGATTCTTGCGACGAACCAGGCGTTGGAAAAGAGGGTATCGCGACGGGTAAGGCCTGGGTTAACGATTCATATATAATGCTCGATTGCGAGGTCTCCCAAGATGCTTTGCGAAAAGTCAGGATGAGGATTTGATAGCAAAATGGATATGTAGGTTTACTTTCGATAATCGTACGGCGCTTTATGGTGATCACAATTTTGGTGCTTCGAGAGGCTCGCTGAACAACAGGCCGGGTGTGTCTCTGGAGCAAGAGAACGAGCGCGAGATATGGAGATGGAAGGCCGAAAGCACGTTACAACGGATGCGTTGCGGAGCAGGTACGTAAGTATCAGACCACAGCCTGATTGTGGTCTCAGCTTCCATCAATGCGCCGGCGGCAGTACTCGTATAATCGTCTAATGGGGCCGTTTTCAGCCTTTGCCTTTAAGGCTAGTCAAACTTACTTCATAACGCAGGTGGTGTTACCAACAGGAACCCCGATAGAGCGATAAGAGTTCGGCGCCGTTCCATTCCGCAGGCTTCTATGATTCTTGCTGTGCTAGTCTCCGGAGTATATATATGAAACATCCATGAAGGTGCTTCGAATCTTTGTTCCACGCCGAACGTACGGGGTGGGCTTGAGGCATCATTGTATTGAATTTAATATTGTGGCGCATGTACGGCGTTCATGTTCTGACCTATACTGGCTCAAGTGGCGTTATGGGCTGGCGCAAACCCCACCTCTGGATGAGAGTTGCGTGAGCAGATGCTGGCCAGCCCAATCGAGAGTGGCCCCCTTCGGAACATCAATCCTCAGGTCGGGGGCTCGTGTTAGTGGAGCCCTGAGTGGTCTTCCTTACAAGGTGTGAGATAAGCGGCTCGTACAAGCGCATACTATAGTTACAGTAGTAAGTATTGTTAATTTATTATATTTTCTATTAGTTTCTACTCTATTTTACTAAAACGCTCTAGGCCTATAAAAATAATACTAATTTTAATTTCTTACGTATTTTATATAGTAAAAAGAAATTTCTAATATTTAAAAAAGCTGTAGAACTTTTACAAAAATATTAATACTAATAAAAATATTAATATAATAATATAGGGCTGTATAAGTACTTATATTTAGTATAGTATTTTAGCTACTTTTATAGCTATATTTAACTAAATTAAATAATACTCGTATAAGTATAAACTGTATAGTAGTATTTTATATAGTTAAAACTAAAAATACTATTAATCTTACTTTTTAATTACCTTAACTTTTTAATTTTATAATACTTTTACTACGCTTTTATCGTTTCTATAATACTAAAAAAACGAAAAATATAATACGTAACTAATAACTTACTATTTAAGTATTTTAAAATAGTAGATTTAACTATAAAATTTTTTAATAAGTTATATTAAATTTTACCTACTATTAAGTATAATAAGCTACTTACTTTACTTAAGTAATACTTATAAAGTAATTTAAGTACTCTTATAAATATACTAAAGAAAATATTAATAAAATAAAACTTTATATTTTTAGTAGTTAGACTAATAGACTTATAAGTTTTATAAAATTATTTTTAACTTATTAGTATTTAAAAATATTAAAGTATTATATTAAGGTTATTTTTATATATTAAAGTTACTTACACTACGTTAATTATAGTAAACTACTAATATTAAAAACTAATTATTTAATACGTCTACGCGTTATAACAAATTATATATACTAAATTTTTTAATAATAAAGTTATATCTTATAAATAGAGATAACTTAAATTTAATTAAATTATTACTATAAGTAATAAGTAATACGTAAAATCTATAAAGAGTTTAATATTATTTATATACTTTAAAAGTACTAATATAAAAAAGGCTAACTATTTTAAAATAACTTTTATAGTATAAAAAAAGGCTTAGTACTTATATAATAGTTTTATTAAAGTACTATTAATAAATTTACTTATTACTAGTATATTATATTTATTATTTACTACTATATTCTATTATAAGAGCTATAGTTCCTTTTTATATAAAATAATATTTTTATTTATAAAAATTAATATATAAAACCTATACTATATAAAAGTTTTATTTTTATAGTATAATAATCCGCTTATAGTATAAATTAAATTTTATTAAAATAGTTTAGTATTAAATAAAGAATTAAACTAAGTATATTATAAATATTAATACTAAATTAACGCGCTATTACTTAAAATATTTTTTATAATAAGTCTAAAATACTACATTTAAAGAGCTCTTTAGAAACTGTATTATAAGTGTACCTAAGTGTATAAAAGTAGTTATTAAAGCTAATTATTACTATATAAAGTATTAATTAATAATAAAATCTTTGTTTTTATAGAAAAATATTATACTTACGCTATATATTTTATATATGAATTAAATAAGTTTCAGCAAAAAAAAAATTTTTAGTATTACCCCTGAAAATAGCGAATTAATAATACTTACCGCTGTAACTATAGTAGAAGCTTACTATACATTGAATTAAACACTGCGGTGTATGCGACAACACAGCCCACTTTAAGACCCTTCACCACAGACAGCAATCTTCGGACTGTTCATCTCACGGCGTCTAACTATTACACACGCTGGTCTTCTTATTACCCTCGGTAGCGCACAGTGCGCGCAGAATAATAATGATGGTGGTCACTCCATCGCTCCCGGCACGAACAGCCTCAGCTATCTTGGCACTGAGCAAACAAGCTTGGAAGCTGGGGACCTCTCTTTCAAAGCTCGAGAAAAGTGCCAAATATGTCTGTAACACGGTCAAGGTTCTAACGGAAGACGTCAAGACGCTTGGAGTCGAATGCGATCTGCTGTATGCTGAGCTGGAGGAGGTCGTCAACGAGAGTGAGATGAATTCGCGTCGGCTCTACGAAATCGATGAGAGAGTATGGATCTTTCTCCAGAAACAGGTGGGGGAGATTGGCCGCACGATGAGTGAGCTTGGAGTCTTTATCGAAAGTGTCCGCGGCGAGGATTCTGGTTTCTACAGCCAGGCTCAGCGTCAGAAGAGGCTAGATGAAAGCAAGGAACAGATTGCAAATTTCAGAACGAGAATTTGCAGAGACACGGACAGCTTCCGAGCTATACTACTCATTATTCATACGTGAGCCTTACCCTTGATAGATCTTTCACTAAACTGACGTAGTTAGCAGGGCGCCGACGCAGCTTATGCCTAGTCAAGTTGATGGACGGCTTTCTAAACTACAGGATACGCTTGACAAGCTGCAAAAACATTCAGAAGCCGATCCCCAATCACGAACTTCTCAATCTCAGGCCGATCTCATGCGGGTTGTGCGGGAGGTCATTGACAAAAGCACGCCGAAGCTCGCTGCGGAACCATTCGGAGGTTCAGGTGCAGCGAATGCTCCCATGTGCGTTGCGGAGTGGATGAGCGTTCTGCAACCAATGCAATATGAAGAGCATGACGTCAACATAGGCAATGATGGCGAAGGAGACGATTCCGACGATGACCTCTACACTGACCTCGCCAAAGCAGCACTCGACACTGCCGCAACAGCGTTCGACGCGAAAGAATGGGCCGAAGCCGACTCTCTTCTCCAAGAGGCTCTGCGAGTACTCCAACAGCTTTCGAAACATCAACGCGCTTCCTGTGATATTTTCGGTCTGCACTACAAGCTCGCCGCCTGTTCGTATCACACGCATGACCCTGTCGAGGCTGAGCAAGCACTTCTCAGCCTGATCAAACTACCAGCGAGCTCCGATGAACAACAGAGGTGCGTTCAAGATGCGAAGCACCTCCTATCCCAGTTGTACGTCCGCACGGGCCAACTCGACCGCGCACGATCTGAGTGCGAGAAGGCTTTACAAGTCCGAAGAAAGCTCCTGGGCAAGCAGAGCGCCGCCGCTTTAGAATCCATGGCGCTCATGGCACACATCTACGTCTTGCTTGACAACCGTGCTCGCGCCAAATCATATCTTACAATGATACCAGAAGCAAGCCGAGACGCCATCATCAAGAGTGTTGAAGACTCCCTGGGCAACGCGGTGGAGCACCTCGACTTCTCGTCCCTACAGGCTCAGGCCCGCACAGCCGCCAAAAGCCCAGATCTAGCCACACGACGCCTCTCGGCACCAACTCCCAGGCAGACGGTAGAAGATCATGCCTACCGCCCTATGTCCGAAATGGTCCCAACATCAACTTCCCCTCTCTGGCAATCACAACACCACATACCGCCTGATGAAGCAAACTTTGAGAGCCCACGACCCGTCACTGTGCAGCCTCTCCCGCACCAAATAGAAGTAAGCGAATCTATCGCCGGCGAGGAAGAGCCAACGCACGAAACAACGTCCGCAGACGCAGTATCACTCCTCGGCGGCGTATCCCTGGGCCCGGGCGAACTTCGAGAGCCAATAGCCGCCCCGCAAGACAAGAAGCTCCGGCGCAGAGAAATCCTCAATCGCATCGGCTGCCAACCCAAAGACCAGATCGAACAGGCCGTCTGCGATGGCGACCACGTCGCTCTCGCCAGCCTCCTCCACCGCCGCAAAGACTTCTGGCGCTCCAAACTGCGCAAGCGCGTCCGCCCAGAGCGCCTGACGGCGCTGCACTTCGCCGCGCTCTTTGGCGAGATCGACATGGCGCGCCGCCTTCTCGCCGCAAACTTCAGCGTCAACGAAGTGCCCTACGGATACACGACGGCCCTACCGCCGCTCAAAGTCGCCATCGGCGCGCGCCAGGTCGAAATGGTCGACTTCCTGATCGCACACGGCGCCCGACCGTCGGTTCCGGATACATGGTCGACGCTGGCGAGCCAGCTGATGAGCCGCTCGTGGTTGCTGAAGACCATGTTCGAGGATGAGAGGGAGATGGCGCCGAGCCGCATACTTTCCGTTATGAGCATACTACTCAAGCATGGCTGGGACGTGAATGTGCCGTATGAGGCGTCGGGCGCGACGGTGCTGCATCAGGCGGTCAATTTCTGGACCGGCTCGTACAGGTGGGATCTGGCGCTCCGCACGGCCGTCACCTCGTTCCTGTGCGAATATGGCGCGGATCCTTTCCTGCCAAATGACGAGGGGAAGACGCCTTATGGGATTACCTTGGCTGCGGATCATCAGGACCTTTTGGCGATTCTCGATCAGTATGCGCCGAAGGGGGGAGTGGCGAATAGGCCGGCGGATGTGGTTGAGCTTTACGGTTCGGCATGTTGATACCTATCACATATCGGGGGATGGGGTCCCGGTTTTGGGGCGTTACGAGACAGGTTAGTGCGAGGTTAGCGGCCACCCCCTGATATCCGCTAAGCGGACCCCGCACCAGGTTACTTGCTATCTACGCGGATGTATTGTCGCATGTAAATTAAGGTTAGGAGATATATAATTTAGTGTAGATTAATACTTTATAGATAGCTATATAATGTTGTATAATATATTAATTATATTAATATATATATTATTATTAATATTATTAGTATATTTAAATTTTATTACTCTAGTAGAAAACGTCCTTTATAAAACTCTTAATAGTAAAATTCTTAAATTAATTAATTATATTAACTAAAATTTATTTACTAGTAAGCTTTTTTATAATTATAAAACTATAAAGTTTTTTAAACTAAAATATATTTATATAACTAATATAATAGGTAAAAATTTTATATATTTACTAAAGTTAATATAAAAAAAATCTTATAGCGTTTTACTAGTATTTAATAATAATGAATAACGTTTTATATATTTTACGTATATTATACTATAGTTTATAATTTAAATATACTAGTAATATTATACTACTAAATATAATATAATATTATAAAATAAATAAAAATATATATATACTCCTTTTTTTAAAAAAAATCCCTTTTAGTTACTCTAAACTACTATAGTTACACTATTTTTTTAATTAGTATATATATATATTATAAAATAATATATAATTCTTCTCTATATTATATACTATTATTAGTATATTTTATAGTTTTTATATATTTTATAGTTTTTATATATTTTATAGTTTTTATATATTTTATAGTTTTTATATATTTTATAGTTTTTATATATTTTATAGTTTTTATATATTTTATAGTTTTTATATATTTTTTAAGTATTTAAATTGTATAATTCTTTTATTTAATATAGTTTTTATATATAATATTTAGTTTATAAGTAGTATTTATTTATTAAGTCCTAGTAACTTAGATTAGTTTTTAGGTAGAAGTAGTAATAATATTAAAAAAAAAGTATTACTATATATACTAAGTAATAGAAGTTAGTATTAAGTTTATAAAAAGTTAAATTAATAAAAGCCTAAGTAAATCTAAGTAATACTGTATATTAAGAATAAATTAAATATAAGTATTAAGTATACTTATCTTTGTATATATATTTATAAAAACTACTTATAATAAAACGCTTCCTTTTATACACTTTATATTAAGCGCTTATTAGTAAGTAGTTATTTAGTTTATATATTATACTTACTATAAAATAGTTATTTAACTTAAATATTACTATAATAGTTTTAGTTTATATTAATAAATAGAATATTTTATTTAATTTTATTATTTTATATTTCTAAAAATATAGATTCTAATATTAGCTTTTATTTTTAATTAATTTATTTTAAATTACGTAATAAAAATTCTATTTTTTTATATTAGAAATACTTAGTTTATAACTTAAGTATATAAACTCTGTAAGGTTTTCTAGTTATACTACTTATAAATTATATTTTTATAATAAAATTCTTTATATTAGTACTATTACTAAATATCTATATTTAATTATAAAACTAAAAATTATAAGTACTATATTATACTTAAATCTAGGCTATAGTATACTAAGTATATATAATAGAAATATTTATATATTAGTATATTATAGACATTATTAAATAAGACATATAATAAGTGTAAGAAGAAGATTAAAAAGAAGAAAAAATATTAATAGTAGTAATCTCTCGTTTATTATAAAATAAAAATTATATTAACTTTAATAAAAGAACGTACTTATAAAAAAATTTATATTTTATAATAGATTTAATTACTAAAGGCGAGTCTATTAATATAAAGTTAGTAGATTATTTTATACTTAATATTTTAGTTAAATAATCTTTTATAATATAGTTTATACTAATTATATTAGATAACTTTTTTACTCTACTATTGATATGTTATAATTAGTATTTAGGTATTAGGCTACGGTACACGGAGATCTTAGAAAGGCTAATAGAAGTTATAAAACTAAAGGGTAATATAACTAATAGATATAATAGAGATTTATTATATTTATTAATAGACTTAATAGATATTTATTAAGTCTATTACTATACTATATAGGAACGCGAGAACTAATAGATTAGGACTTATATTTAATCTATTTTTAATTTATTATTTAGATTACTTAGGCTCTTATTAATTTAATATTTTATACTATTAATACTAACCCTATTACTAGTTTATATAGTAATATTTTATTCTAAGCTATTATTACTACTTATACCTAAAAACTAACTTAGAGTCTATAAGGACTTTAATACTTTAAATACCTTTAATATAAATAGTTTTAAGAACTTTATAACAATGTAAGACCTACGAAATAAAATTATATTACTAAACTTATATAATAGAGACTAGAGGAAAGTTAACTATTAGCTACTAAAGCTAGACTTATACTTTTGCTTTATAACTCTAGATATAAGAGACAAGGATAGGATTTTATTTATTACTACTTATATATAAGGAAAGGCTACGGAATAGATTTAACCTTATATAAATATTTATTTAGCTAAAAAAAACTTTAAAAAAGATAAAATTAATAAAATAAGTAAGGACAACTCTATTTTTAGGAAGAATCTTAAATAACTGTTTAGAGTTACTAACTAAATACTACTAGATAAATAAGTAATCTAAGGGTTTAAGTAAACCTATTTAGCTATAAAGTATATAGTAAAGTTTAAGTACTATACTATATAACTAAAATAGGCGAATATACCCTTAATAACGCTATATAAATAAGAATTAAAAAGGAGCGTAAAAGAGAAACTTTAAAAAAGTAAAGTTTCAATTAGTAAGTTTTAAGAATTATATAATAAATTGATCTATATTAATAAAAAATAGTATAAATTAAATAAAGTATGTTAGTATAAAAGATAAAGTAATTTAAATTATAATAAATTTAGCGGATATACTAGTTAGTATAAAAACTATATTAGTTAGTAAAGTAGAGATCTCTATAAATACTAATCTATAAGACTAAATACTTTTTATAAGCTAAATAATAAAAACAACTTTAGTAAAAAAAATAGACTTATTTTTTATAGAAAGAACGAGACTATATTTCTAAAAACTATAAATCTAAAAATAAAATTAACAATTATTAATTATTAAAAATAAGTTAAAAAGGATATAAGCTATCCTAAAAGTAAAATACATAGGGGTGACATTGAACAACCCAAATTAAAAAAGTTACCTTTTTTAAAATAATATAACATTTTAGTTATAAGGCCTAAAAATAGGTGAATTATACTGTTTTAAAGAGAAAGTAATAGTAATTTATACTAGAATTTTAGTTACGTCATATATATTACCTGTAATAAATTAAAATTACCTAAATATAACAAATTTTTTAACCCCTTACTTAGGTTCCTATAACTTTTTAGTTAGTAAATATATTTAACTAAAATTTTAACTATACTCTTTTAGGCCACGTATAGGTCACGTGACTAGATTTTTGAAGTAGATTAGTAATCTAATAATAAAATTATATTAATTATAAAAGTATTGCTAAGGCTTATTTAATTACTAATTACGTAATATATTATTAATATTATAGTATATTATAATATCTTTTAACTTTTATAAACTTAAACTCCTATTTCCTTATAATAGAGCCAAAATTCTTAAAACTTAAATCTAAAGTTAAACTTCTTTTAAAAGCAAATAATTCTCCTTCTTTAATTACTACTACTCTAAAAAAGTCTTCTACTACTATTTATAAGGCTATAAGGCGTATTAAAAAGAAAGAACAAAATTATAATATAAAAAAAGTTTATAAAGGAGGTATAAAAAGTTAATAAAAAGAGATAAAAGAATTATTAATAGAGACTTAACTAGAAGTCCTAAAAAAGAAAATAAAAGTATACTATTAGAAAATAATCTAGAGATTTTAAAGAGATAATTATAAAGAGTTTTAAAAGAGGAGAGTTATAAAACTAATATAAGTATAAAAAAACTAATAATCAATAAAGAAAATACTAAAAAAAGAGTAAAATACGCTAAAGAATAATTAACAAATATTAAAAATATAAAACTAGAAAAAATAATATTTTCTAATAAGTTAGTAATACAAAGGGGTAGGGCTAGAAAGGAGTTTTATAGAAAAAGGAGTAATAATAGAGTTAGAAGAGAACTGGCTATTAGCTAATTATAAAATAAATTATTTTAATTTTTTAAAATATTAAAATATATAACTTTTTATCTATTTTTAGGCTATAGTTTTAGTTTTTTAATATTAATTATATTAATTATTTTATAGGCCACAATCTTATCCTACATGTTTAGGGTACAATTTAGGTAGGAGGTAGAAGTAATTTAGTATTTATTAAAACACCTAATTTTTTTACTTCTTATACTAGTAAGGACTATATAAATAAAGTCCTTATATCTAAAGTTAAACTAGTTATAAAAAGGGGTAAGTTTTATAAACTTTTTTTATCCCTTTATTTATTAATATAATCTTTATATTAATATAGATTTAGGCTAGAAATTTTAATAAGATAACGTCCCTATTTATAAAATAATAAAGGTTTTAAACTAGTTTAAAAATAATACAATTACTCTATTTCCTTACTTAGCCTATAGTCCTGATTTAGCCCCTATAGAAAATATATAAAGTATATTAAAATTAGGACTAATTAATAATAAAAAGGCTAATTTAAGGGTAGGATCTAGTTTATAAAGTAGAGAGGCCTTTAAAAAAGCTATTACTAATAAATAGGATAAAATACCTTAAAAAGTTATTAATAATTATATTTTATTACTCCTTAACTGTTATAAGGTAGTTATAGAAGCTAAAGGCTACTATACTAAGTATTAGTAATTTATTATTTACTAGTTTATTATTATAAATGTGAAAAAGTGACTTTTATATATAGTTATATAAATAATATATAAATATATAAAAATATTTTTAATACTAATAAAACTCAGTATTTATTATTATATAGATAAAAATAAGCTAATTTTATATCTTAAATAAAAAGTTATAATAGCCTAAAGTAGGGTCCTAAAATTTTTTTATATTTACTAAATTTTTTATATTCCTTAGGGGCTTACTAAGCAGCCCCTAATAGTATAAATAGAATACGCTAGTCTTTCTTTTTAAAACGGTATAATTTACGTAATTTTAGGACTTATAACTAAAAAGTTATATTATTTTAAAACAGGTAACTTTTTTAATTTAGGTTTTTCAATGTCACCCCCCTGTAAGAGTATAAGGACGTATATACTTTTACTCTATACACGGGTATAAAGAGGCATATAAAAGGGGAAATAATAAAGGCGCTATAGTAAAACTTAAATTACTAGCTATATATAACTAGTAATAATACGTGCGCTTCTACTAAAAAAGTTTTAATAAAAAAAAATAAAGTTTAGTAAGAATACTATATTAAAAATATACTATAAGATAGATTATAGCTACTTTATATAATACCTTCTTTATAATAGTCTTTACTATTATAAGTTACTTTATTATTATAGTAGCTTAGTAGCTAATATATACTATAGTATATCGTATATAGTAAACTAGATCTATTAAAACTTATATAGTTTTAGGTATTCTATATAGAAATTTATTTTATATATAAATTAATATTATAATAACTATAGAAACTGTAACTAATATTTAGTAAAAATTTATTTAGTAGTTAGGTATTTAGTAGTTAAGAAGTAATTAAATTATTTACTAAACTATTATTCCTAATAAGATATACTATATCGTAGATATTATTTATATAAAAATACTAAAAGCGTTTAAACTACTAGTACTCTAAAAGATAGTAAAACTAGACCTAGAGGCTAAGTAAAATAAATATATTAAGTCGTAAAATTTAGTTAAATAGAGCCTCTATAATACCGCTAATTAGTATTAGAATAATAAATAGATAAAAGATAATAAAGACTAAATACTATAAATAATAATTAATAAAGAGAGTATTACTAAGATCTAGAAAGTTATAAATGTTATTATATAGGCGAAGGCGACGAGGTTATTTTAAGTATAAAGCGCGAAGGGCAACTAAGGCTATAGGCGGCTATATAAGGTTAGTATATTTAGGGATATAAAAGCTTATAAAAAATAGGAAGTAATAAATAATAAGTAACAGCGCTTAGGGTGTTACAAGTTAGTAGATAGTATAGTTAGTTATATTTTTATAACTTTTAAAGTAACTATTAAATAGTTACCGGAGCTAAGCTTTTAATAGTTATATAACTAACTTATTAATAATAAAGGGACAGTTTAATAAGAAGGATAATAATAACTAAATAAATGAGTGCCGGCTAATAAAGTTAAATAGTAGTTAAATATATTAAGTGCTAAAGATAATAGTGCTAAAGATAATAAATAAGTTATTATAAATAGTATTAGCGAGTTTAATTTTAAAGAAGTAAAAGAGTAAAATAATATACCTAATTTAAGACTATATAAAGATTCTAAAAATAAAAAAGATAATTAAAAATTTTTTTTTACTACGTAGAGCAGTAACGCTATATTTAAAAAAATAAAATAAAATAAAATAAAAAGAAGTAAAATAAAAAGTTAATATATAGAACTGCTAGGAACGAAACTAATTTAATAAAGAAGTAGCTAATATAATATTATTGTATTTTAATTATACTATAGCTACTTTTTAGAAAACTAAACTACTTTTTAAAAAGGACTAAGAATAGATAGATATAGTTTATAAGAATTAATTTAGTAATGAAAATTACCTATATAAAAATCCTAGCTATAAACTAGAATATAGTTTACACTACTAAAATTTAATATATTATATATTAAAATAGTAATTATATAAAGTAGATATATAGCCGGTATATTATACTATAAAAAAAAATATTAGTTTTCTACTTTTAGATTAGAATATTAGTACATATAGTTTAACTGCCTAATAAACGACTAAAATTAGCAGTTATAGATTTAGCAAGAAAAGAAGTACTTTTTAACCTATATAGAAGCGAATTATATAATAATAAATATAATTATTAATAAAAATTATAACTAAGGTTACTAGTAGACATGCTTATATTTAAAATATAATAGATATAGAAATAGTAAAACAATATTTAAATTTAGAGAAGTAGAGAAATATTTTAAAAAGAGGATAACTACTACTATAAAGACGTGTTTAAGTCTACTAGTAAACTCTAAAAGTTTATAAGAAAAATAAGTATACTAAATAGTATTTTGTTAATTAAGCTACTAATTAAGCTTAAGAAAAGATAGATAAAAGCTATACTAGATTTAAATGTATAAGAGAATTGTATATTATAACGGGTAATTAAGTAAGTAAGCCTTTTATAAAAACTTAAAAATACTTCTTATATACTCTGTATTATAAATAGAAATCTAATACTAAATATACTATAAGTTAAGTGTAAGGCTACTGTAAATTTTAAAATTTATTAATACTAAAAAGAAATTACTTTTAATATATTACTAGAGAGTAACTATAATATTATATTAAGACTTTTATAGTAACGAAAATATAATCTAAATATTAACTAAAGAAAAAGACTTTTATTAAAGTACTATAAATATATACTATAAGTAAAGTCTACGTATTCTATGGTAGAGATACTAGATTAAAGAGTAATAAAAACTATTATCTTATAACTAGAATTTAAGAATAATAAACTTATTTTAGTAAATACTAAATTAAATTATTAAATTATAAAATATAAAAAAGTAAAAAACTATATAACCTATAAGATTTCTAAAAAAAAATATTAAAAATAAAGTTACTTATTCTAAAAGGAGGTAGAATAAGAAATACTATTTAAAAGAAGACTAATTAACTACCAGATAGTTTTAGAAAAAAGAAAAATACTACCCTCTAGGCTATTATACCTCTAGATAGAGAACGAACTCTAATAAATATAAAAATTTTTTAAGTAATATTTTAAAAAGAGTTATATATAATTATTAATATTACTAATAGCGTTACTACTAATATTTATACAAAAAAACGGGACGCTAAGACTATATATTAATTATTAAAAGCTTAATAATATAATAATAAAGAACGAATGCCTACTACTAAATATAAGAGAGCTATAAAATAGATTAGCTTAAGTAAAAATATTTATAATACTTAACTTACGGGACGGTTACTACTTAATATATATTAAAAAAAAAATAAGTAGAAAATAGTGATTTAAATAAAATATAGACTGTTTAAATATTTAGTTATATTATATTAACTTACATGCCAAGCCACAGGCCGTGGCTGCAAGTTTAAATCTAACTATAATAAATATATTTTTTGCAGTCCTTTACACGCTTATTTTTATAACTATATCTAGGGGAATAACTTTTTTTAGTCTATACCTTTTTTGGACTAGTGTCTCGACGCTACACTTTACCTCTCTTTACAAGATATTAACTTACTAATATACTAGCTACTTTTTACACTTTTATATATAATATATAAAAAAACTATTTTAATATTTTTATTATCGTATACTTAAATAAGATTTTGATCTTTTTAGAGAATAAAAAAATTATATTAAATATATAAAAATAGTTCTAAGAGCCTTAAATAACGTAGATCTTAAACTTAAATAAAAAAAAATATAAATTTTATAAAATAAAGCTAGAATATCTAAAATATATTATTTTTATGGAAAGAATAAAGATAAGTGTAATAAAGATAAAGATTATATAAAACTAGCTAAAACTAATAATAGTAAAGTAGATATAATAGTTTTTAAGATTTTATAGATTTAGCTAATAATTTTTTAAGGGATACGTATAAATTATATATTCTTTTATAAAATTAACTAAAAAGACTATTTTATTTAAATAGAAAATGAAATAGTAAGAAGTATTTTAAATACTAATAAAAGTATATATAATACTATCTATACTTATTACCTTTATTAGCGAGTAACTACTATAATTTAAAATAAATATATTAAATAAAACTATTAGCGCTTATACTAAGTAAAAAAGAAATAAAAAATAGTACCCTATAGTATCCTACTTGTATAAATTTAAGGACGCTAATATAAAATATAATATATATAATAAGAAACTATCTATAAATATTAAAATACTTAAGTACTAAAAAATTTATGTATATAACTACTTAATATTAGAAGTCTTTACAGACTATAAGAACTTATTTTAATTTATAATAATTAAAGAATTAATACTATAATATATAAGATAGTTAGAAACGCTAAAATAATATAATATTTAAATTATATATAATTTAGAAAATGATAACGGATAAGTAGACGTGTTAAACTAAAAAAATAACTTAGTAGGGGAAAGGGCTATTAATACGGCGGCTATTCTAAAAAGAAATAATAATAACTTATTAGAATCTATAATAGAGTTAAATAAAGTTATAATTATAACTAGAAACATACTAAAAAAATATTAACTAGTAACTATACGAAAATATTATAATAAACCGCTATATAGGTATTTTAGAATAACTTAAATAATAAAACTACTTTAATAAAACTACTAGTTTCTTAAAAGAAGGGAAAAGGTAGAAGTATATATTAGAGTATATATAAACTACTAAAAGAATAAATACGTAATATACTTTAAGTATAATAAACTATAACTATTACTAATACTAGCTGCGCTATAGAAGGATATTATAATAGACTTTATTATAAATCTACTAATATTAACTAATTTAGCTATAAGTATTAAATATAATATAATACTTAATATTATAAATAAATTTACTAAGTAGATAGAGATAATATTATACTAGAAAAAATATACTATAAAATAACTTAGATTCTTACTACTTAATAAAATAAAATAATACTATAGAATACTAAAAATAATTATAAGTAATAAAAATAATCTATTTATATTAAACTACAAGACGATACTAATAGTATTAATTAATATAAAATAGAACCTATTAATAGCTTACTATCTATAAATAGATAAATAAATAGAATAAGTAAACTAAATTATAGAAACCTACCTATATATATACTATAATAAAAAAGATTAAGTAACACTATTACCACTAGTGCAGATAGCCTATAATAATAAAATATTTTAATAATAAGAATTATACTTTTTTACGTAAACTATAGAAAATATTTATTTTATTTTATTTAATAATCTCTATAAACTAACGAATAGAAAGGGCTATTATAATAGCTAAAAATATAAAAGAAATCTTTTAGTATATATAAAACGTTATAAAAAAGACGTAAAAATAAACTATAAAAAATGCTAACTAAAAAAGAAAAATAGCACTTTAGCTAAAAAACGGGGATAAAGTATATTTTCTTATAAAAAACCTTAGGATAAAAAAATTATAAAAAACTAGACTACGTAAGAGTTCGACTATTTTTTATTTTAAAATAAAAAAACCTAGTTAATTATAGACTAAAACCACCTAAAAACGCTAAAATATATTTAGTATTTTATATATTACTATTAGAACTAGCTAACTTAGAGACACCTATCTAAATAATTTTTTATTATATACCTAAAAAGGAAGATACGTATAAAATAGAGAGAATATACAATAATTAAAAAAAAAACCTAAAATAGCTCTTAATTAAATAAAAGGACTATGCTAAGTAAAAGAATATATAAAAAGTAAAGAGTAACTTAAGTAACCATAAAGAGTTAATTAAGATATATTTTAAGAGGAAATTACGTACTATAATACTTTAGATAGGTTAAAAATTATAAAAGTATTTACTATACTTAATATAGACTATAGTAGAAATAATAACCTAATATTTATATTATACGTAGGGCAGCTAGATAGTTTTAAGTTATTATATTTAATTTTTTTAGTAGCCTCTATTTTAAATAAGAAATCTATAGTCTGTTTATAAGCGTAAAGCTTAGCCTATTTTAAATTTTTTTTATTTTATATTAAACGAGCTAATATAATAGTAAGTAATTTCTTATTCTTATTTACTTTTTTTTAATACTTCTTATAAGTTTTATCTAAAGAAGCGTATAATAGATTTATATAGGGTTTATATATAATAATATACTTTATATAGTATATATAGGCGTTAGAATTATTAAAAGATATAATATAATAAGAAGTATTAATAGCGAAATAATAATTATTAAATTTAGAGGTAATTTAACTATTAAAATAAATTTAAAAGCTAGTACGGAGGGCGCGGGCTTTAAATATAAATATAATAAAAATAATAAAGTTATAAGTAGGGGGTAGAGACCGATTTTAACTAATTAAAGCCTAATAAATACGTAATGTAAAAAAAATTAGTTAAAAAAGGGGAATAATATTATAATTAGTATTTAGGTATTAGGCTACGACGTATAAAGATCTTAAAATAGTTAATAAAAACTATAGAAGTAGAAAATTATATAACTAATAAATAGAATAGAGGTCTATTGTATTTATTAATAGACTTTTAGTAGATTTATTAATATACTCTTAACAGATCTATTAATAGACTTAATAAATATTTATTAAGTCTATTACTATACTATATAGAAACGCGAGAACTAATAAATTAAAATTTATATATAACTTATTCTTATTTAGTCGCCCCGAGCCACTATAGCCACACTTTCTATTCGATTAATATATAAGTATGTATAACTTATTCTTAATTTAATATTTAGATTACTTAGGCTCTTATTTATTTAATATTTTATAATATTAATACTAACCCTGTTACTGGTTTATACGGTAATACTTTACTTTAAACTATTATTACTACTCCTACCTAAAAATTAACCTAAAGCCCGATAGGACTTTAATATAATAACTCTAGTATATATAAGTAGTTTTTACTAATTTAGTACTGTTTTAGAGTTTTTATTATTAAGTCTTTAGTTTTATATACTGTTAATATTAGTTTTCCTTTAACTACTATTTATAGATATTGCTTTACTAATTTCTAGTAGTTTACTAATTTAGACTTTAGTTTCTATATGTTTTTAGAATATAAATAGTCTTTTTATTTTATTAAAAATATATACATTCTTATTTCTTAATATTAGTTTACATTTGTAATTTTATTCTTATCTTCTTGTTTAGGTATAGAATAAAAAGTAGTTTAAACTAGTATTTTTAGGTTAGCTAACTCTAATAAGAATATATAGAATACTAAATATATTTTACTATTTTTTTATAGTTTTAGTTTAGAGTTTATAGATTTTTATTATTGTAAAATACAGAATTGCTTAATCTTAATATAATTTAGTTTTTTATATTTTTTTTATTCTTTAGTTTTTTTATGAGTAGATATAGTTTTATTTCTTTTTTTTTTTAAATAGATACTGTTTTTTTATTTTTAGTTAGTGTAAAATAGAGATTAGTATTAAGTCCTTTTAAAATTTTTTATATAAAATTATATATTTTAATATTTTCTTTACTATATTCGCGACTTATTTAGTATTAATAGTTATAACAATATTTTATAATATAAATATAGATATCTTTTATAGTTTAAATAAAATAGTATTATATTTATTATTACCAAAAGGTACTTTAGAGTTTATATTACTAACTTGTAAAACTCCTTATAATAGATAATTTATTTCTTTTTTACGTATATATAAGACGTCTTTTTAATACTTATTTATAAAAGTAGTCTTAATTCTTTAATCTTTGAAATTAGTAATTTCTAGCTTATATATTCTTCATAGTTATAAGTCTAGTGGTTTAAAAGTAAAGAAAGATTCTCTCTAGGCATTTAATTATTAAAAATTATATTTTTTAAAGCTCTAATTAATTCTATAATTTTTTATTTTAAAGCTTTTAGTTTATTAGACCTAGTAAGTATTATTTTATTTATATACTAACAATAATTAATACTTTTAGCTATTAAACGCTTAGTAAGTTTTATATATAATAATTTTTTAAATATTATAATAACTAAAGCTATTCTACCTTTTTAACTAATAATATCTATTTTACAAATTCTGCGAGCTAGGTAAAATAGTATATATAGCTTAAAGTATAGTATATACTTTATAGTATTTAGGATCGTATTAATCCTAACTTTAAAAGTATTAATAATATTAATAATTCTTCTTTAATACTAGAGTATTTATATATTATAAAAGCGTCTAAAGGTAAAATTATAAAAATTTACTATAACTATACTACTAAGATTAATATATACTAAGTCTACTAAACTAACTATACCACGAAAGTAAACTAAATAATAAATATTTAAAAGTAAATTAGTATTATAGTAGTTTTAAAGCTTATAAGTACTACTTAAATATACTACGCTATTAAGAGAGATATTTACTTTACTTAATTATTTATATTTTTAAATAATAGCTTTTAACTACTTATATAGTAACTAAGAATATTATATAATTATATATTTGTATTTATATATTACTCGAACAAATAGTGTGGCTGTGGTGGCTCGGAACGACTAAAAGGGGTTTCAAAAAAGGAGGAGTATATGTATGCCTTTATGTATAATTATAATATTATACTTATTTAAAAAAAGTAAAATATAGAAAGGTAACTGTTAAGTTATAATATTATAAATAGAAAACTCTTTATAAAAAAGTAAAAGCATATAAGCTTAGTAATATTTAAAATAAGCTAGGTATTACTAACTTTTTTATTACTATTGGTAAGAAATTAGTGGCAAATTAAGTAAAGTATATATATATAACTTTAGTCTAGAAATTAATTTTTAAATATATAACAGTTGTTATAATAAAAGTTAAGAGAAATTTTTAAGTAGTATTATAAAATAAAATTACTAAACTTATTTTAAAAGCTCTAGGATTTTTTATAATATTTAGTAAATAAAACCTGTCTCTCTAATAAGATAGCTTATAACTAAAAAATAAAAGTATATTATATTAGTATTTTAATAGACCTATATTATACTAGTAAAAATTTATTAAGTACTAGTATTTATAGCTAGTAATAATAAGTATTTATACTAGTTTAACTACGCTGCTTTCTTAAAAAAAAAAAAAAAACTTTTTAAGTATTTTAAACGTAATAAATTCATAGCTTTTTATAATATACTTAAGTAAAAAGAATAGGTTAAAGTAAATATTTTATAAAGTAAAGAGTCAAATAAGCTACAATTTCTTAACTTTATAGTATATATAATTATTAATTCTTTACTTATTATTAATAGTAAATTAAAATAAAATAATAGTATATATTTTATATAAAATTATAATATCTATATACTGTCTAAAGGTATAATTTTTGATAATAGTACTATTTTATATTTTATAAATAATAGATTACTACTTATTTTAGGATTTTTTAAAAAATATATAAGTATTTATAGTATATTTATATATTAATTAAATAAAAAAGTATAGCTGTAGTAGCGTAGAGTAATTAAAAAAAATTTTAAAAAGTGAGGAGTATATATATACCTTTATACTTAATATATTAAAATATTTAGGTAAAGTAATACTAAAAAAAGTATAGTCCTATGCTAGCGTAGAAGTGTACCTAGTATACCCCCCTAAAAAAACGTTAAATTAAAAAAGTTTAAAAATCTAGTGTAAAAAGTCTAGTATAGACATTATATTCTTTAAAAAGATATATAGGGAGTAGTAGCTACTACTACCTATATATCTCTTTTTAGTTAATAGTACAGCTAAACTGTCCTATACTAAATATTTAAATAAAGAAAATATACTCTCTAAAATATTTTTTAGGAGTAAAAATACGTACTAAAGCTTTACGTATTATAATTGTATTTACTTATTATATATAGTTTCTATTCCTACTACTCTTTTTTTAGTAGATACTATACTTATATAAGTCTATTTTAATATGCCTACTACGCTAATTATACTAAATTTATAGCTATTCCTACTGTATTCTACCTATAGTGTAATTAATAATAAATTATTTTTAATACTGCTAAGTATCCTATACGTACTATAATTATTAAGTTCTATAAAAATACTATTTATTAATATTAGGAAATTCTAAATAATAAGGTCTATAGTAATAAGATAAACGGCAATTAAATAAATAGAATTATAATACTATTAATAGTAAAAATAATTAAATGTAAAAATTTAGAGTTAGTTATAATAGTCTATATAAAGATAAAAGTAATAAAAATAAAAATAGTAGTACTATAGTAATTATAAAAAAAAATAGCGTGTTAACACTAAATTTATAATAAAAATATATAGCCTAAAGTATAAGGCATAATTACGTAAAATACTATTAGGCGTACTAGTAGTAAAGGTAAAAATATTTTAAATTTAGAGCTTAGAGCTCGTAAAGTAATAAGTAATAGATTAAAGATATAGATATACTAGGGTTAATTAATATTTAATAGTTTTAGGAGACCTATAAGTCTAAATAATATATTTTCTTTAGTATTTTTACGTAGGCTAGATAGTTAGGTGCTTAGTAATA
Source organism: Pleoardoris graminearum (assembly GCA_030770415.1). Classification (NCBI taxonomy): domain Eukaryota; kingdom Fungi; phylum Ascomycota; class Dothideomycetes; order Pleosporales; family Didymosphaeriaceae; genus Pleoardoris; species Pleoardoris graminearum. The sequence continues at coordinate 87,101 of JASEKS010000162.1, forward strand.
TAGTAGTTATTATAGGTAAGAAAGAAAATTTAATTATAAATAAAAAGTTAACTATTATTAAACACTATACCACCTATGTATATAGGCGGAGTTAAAAGTAATAGGAATAAATATAACCTTGCTTTCATTTTATAAAAATAAATTTAAAAACGTAATAGATAAGTTATAATTATAGTTATTAACTAGTATTTAGAGTAGTAATATTAAAATATAAGCTTTTTTAATATTTAGTATAAAAACTTAGGTAATTAAAAATACTTTACATAGACTAAATAAAGATTTTATAAATAATTTTATATTACTAGATATAGCTATTATAAAAGGCTCTTATTTATATATAGTATTTAGTTTACCTATAAAATTAGCGGCTTTAGTACTTAGGCTTACATAATATATTATATATAGGATTTTTAAAATAAAGTTTTATACTTATAACGCTTATTTATAAATATAATTTTATATTTATTAAATATCAGTTTTTAATTTTTTATTCCTTACTTTAGAGTAAAATATTAGTTTATTAAAAACTCTATTTCGAGTTAATATTCGTATATTAATACTAAAGATAGATAGTACTAAAAAGTAAAATATTTAACCTAAAAAGCTTTATATAATCTGCTCTAAATAAATACATTATAATTAATGTTTATTTATTTTTACGACTTGAGTAATCTCTAAAATAAAAAAAAAATTATTTTAACTATATTAGCGTATTTTATAAATGTTTTTACTATACCTAAACAAAGGCTTAGTAACTAGTAGATATTACTAGTTAAAAATAATTATAATAAAAAAATTAATATATAATGCCTATAGGCGAAGTTATCTTTAAAATTTATAAAAATATTTTTAAGTTTTACTACCTAAGTATAGATGTAGTATAAATATAAAATTATAAAAATTTTTTTAAAATAATAATATTACAATTTAACTATAGTATAGAAAATTATGTTTTAAAAAATAAATAAAAAAGTTTAATTTAAGTATTAAAATACTATCTTTTTATATATATAAGCTAAAGCGAAGCGCTAAACACGCTAACTAAAAAATTATTAATATACTTATTATTATAATACTTAGTATAAAGTTACTAGAGAAGTCTTAGTTAAAAATTATAAAAGTAATTATAGTATTTTATAATATTAGTCTAGTAGCTTTTAATAGTATATAAATTTTAAATAAAGTCTTTTATAACTAGTTTAGATATTATTTCTATTATTATAAATTTAGTCTTATAAAATACTAAACGGTAAATCTACGTCTAGATTAAAATAATATATATACTTAAAGTTATTACCTATATTTACTATATAGAAATTATATAATTAAACGTAATAGGTATAGATTTAAAATAAATTTATAAATTTATATAAAATATTTCGTTAGTTACGTAGCTTTTAATATTAATAAAATATAAATATAATAACTTAGCTAGATTATTATAACGCGGAATATTATATTTAATGAAACTCTTCTTTATAAAAAAAAGAAAATTAGCTTATTTCTTAAAAAGCAGTTATAAAGCTTATAGATATTTTATATACTATTAAAATTATAGATATAGATAAAGTATTTAATAAAATTTTTAATATATAAGTCTATAATACTAGTAAGCTAAAAATTTATAAAAATATTATATAATTTAAGTATTAGCTTAAAAGTACTATAGTATAGATCTTATGTTATCTTTTTAGTTAATTAGTCAAGTAAAACTGTATATAAGCAGTATATACGTTAGCTATTAATATAATTAGTTAATAATTATAAATCTATATATTATATACTATAGACATTAGTTTAATTTCTGCTTAAACAATCCTAGAGTTTAAAAAACGTAAAAGTATACTCTGTAAAAAAGATAAATACTTTAGTATTTTTTATAATGTATCTCTTAGTAAAAAAGTAAAATAGTCTAAAATAAAAAATCTAAAAGATTTTTAGATAGTAAGTAAACGTTTATCTAATATTATTATTTAAATTAGTAATATAATACTCCTTTTATTAAATTAAATAATTAGTTTCTTTATTTATATAATATAGGGACCTATAAAGGACTATAGTCTAACTATTTAATAGAGCTAAAGGTAACGTAAATTAGATTTTAAAAATTTTCATAAACTAAAAGGTAAAAATAAAAATCTATTTAGTATTTATACATTACCAAGTTTTAATTTGGAGAGCGAGCTATTATATAATATAAAATTTATAAATACTTTACTTAATAGTGTAGATAGCTCCTACTGGAATAACTTTATAAATATATTTATTTTTAATATAAATCTTATATAGGAAGGGTATAAAGAGTTTATAATAATAAATATAATAGTTTAAGCTGGTATATAAAATAGGGTCTTAAAAATATAATTTAAAATAAAACTTATATATACCTCGACGAGTTCTTTAAAGAGCTAGTAATATAAAACTTTTTTTTTATATTTACTTAGTCTATTTTTTTACAAGACTATTAATATAAAATAAAATATACTTCTTAAAAAGTAAATTTAGTAAATAGTTATATAGTCTAAAAATACTAAATACCTACTTATATTTAGGTAAATATTTATTTATTAGTTTAATTAAAATAGTTACTTCATAAAATATAAAATATATTTTATTATTAGAGGTAATTTCTAGTTAAAAAAAATATTTTTATTAATATATACTATAATACTTATAGCGTACTCCTTTTATATAACTATAATAATTATAGTAAAATTTAATGTAAAGATTGTACAGCTTAGTATAATTAATATATCTTTTAATATATTAATTAATTTATTAAATCTAGTATAGTATAAACTATTTAATAATTATAAATAAAACAACAACTATATAAAACTTAATTAACTCTTATATAGTCTACGCGACTTATCTATACTATAATATAAATTTTTTCAATACTTTAAATAAGCTTAAGCTTATCTATTTGAGAGAAGAGATCTACTTATTTATAAATATAGATTATAAAATATTTATACTTTTATATATAAATAATATTCTACTCCTATACTAATAAATTTATTAATAAGAAACTTTTAAACTACGTAATAAGCGTTTAAGAATATATAAAATAGAGAAGCGCAAAGCTATAAAATAGTATTTTAAAATATAAATAATTAAATATTAAAAAAAGTAAGAAATTACGCTAATTTATAATTTATATATTAAACAGGATATAAAAAAATTTAAAATAGGTAATTTAGTAATTTTTTTACTAATGCTTTTATTATTAAAAAATCTAGTTAAGAATAAAGGAAAAATATTAATAGTTAAAATTAAAGCGTATTAAGAGTATGTTAAATTTATAATTTATACTATTATTATAATATAACTAAATATAATATTTACTATTTTAAGATTCTTTTATTTTTTAACTAATTAAATTAAAGAGTATTTTATTATAGTAAAATATATAATTACGTTTTTTTATAGATTTTATTTTTAAACAATCCAATATAGTATATATAAGGGCCTAAAACTTATAATTTATTTAGACGCTTTATTTATAAATAATGTAAATAGTAAAAAATTATTATATAACTATATTATTATATTATTAGTAAAATTATTATTTAAAAAGCCGTAAAATAACCTATTATAATAATAATAACTACTAAAGTAACATTTTTCGTGTTTAAATATATAAATAAAAAAATAACACCTCTAAATCGTATTTTTAAAAAATTTATTTTAGATTTTAGAGCTACGTAGTATATAATCTATAATAATTAGTAAATAATTAGGGTAGTAATATATTTATATATATTTATATATAAATTAAATAAATAGTATAGCTGTAGTGGCTCGGGGTAACCAAAAGGGATTTTAAAACAGGAGGAGTATAATTACACCTTTATTAGGGTAGTTATAGGTAAACATAAGCGTATTACTAACTATTTACGTTATATAAATATATAAAATATATAATTATATTAACAGTATTAAAAAAGGAGTTTTAAAATTTAATATTTTTAGATAAGTAATATAATAGCTAGTAGATTAATAAAAGCTGTTATCGTTAAATAATTCTAAAAATGTAAATAATAACTAAATCTTAATAATATAAAAGGAAAAATTACTAAACTAAAATTTAAAAAAATAATATAATAATAAAGCGTGGGGGGTATTATATTAAATACTAAATAACTCTTCAGCTACTATTAATAATAAATAATTTAATATTATAAGACTTAGAAAGATTCTACAATAAAAAAGTAAAAATAAAATTATAAAATAATAAATATTATATAATAACTCTAATAAAGAAGCTTAATAAATTAATAACTTAACTAACTTACTAAATTATTAAATAGCTCAAGCGCGGCATAAAATAATTTTATTAAAAATATTATTTATTTCTTTACGTTTATTTATAGGAGCTGTATTAACTTAGTGTATACTACGTTTTTACTTAATATAGAAGTAGGTAAGAATTAAAAACACTATAACTAGGGCCTATTAAATATAGATTTTTTCGAATTTTATTATAGCTAGTAGAGCGATAACTTAATAGATACCTTTTTAGGTAGTAGTTATAATAATACGCAGGATAATAACTATAAAACAGTAATAAAGTATCTATAAATTATTATTATTTTAGGCAGAACTATAGATAGAATTATAAACTATATAGTACGTTTAAAATAGTAACTATAATAGTTTTTTCTCCTTTCTATAAATACTATATACTTAAACTCTAGAAATCTTTTTAGTATTATTATTAGAACTATACCTTTTATCTTTTTTATTATATCTATAACGTCAGCGTTTTAGTATTTAATAATTAAACTAAATAATCTTTAGTATACAGTATAGGCTTTTACAAATAGTAATAACTAGCTAAATTATATTAAAAACTACTTTAACTTCTATCTCCCCGTAGTACGGTAGGCTAGTTTACTTAATAAACTAAATTTTTTAATTAACGTTTTTAATTCTAATTTAATTTTAATACGCCTCTTTTTATTTAAAATACATATAATTCTTAGCCTTAATAATACCTATAAGAACGTTAAAATCTACTTTAGATTATATAGTAATATAGTAGACTTTATACTATAATAGTATAAAAAAGATAAATCTCTTATATTTAAGGTAAAGAACAGTAGTAGTAGTAGTAGTAGTACTTTAATAATAAAAAAAAAACTTTCTTAAAGCGGCGAAGGAAGTAAAGTTATAGTAAAAAAAACTAATTAAAATAATTAGAATTATCTGGGCGTAGGGATATACATATAAGTAGAAGTAAAATAGATAAAAGGCGGGCGGTAGGTACGCTACAGCGTAGTTATATAAAACTATTAGTAGAGTTAATAGTTATTATAAGAGGATTAAGAGATTTTATAGAGAGTAGCTTTAATTACTATTTAAAAGATTATAGATTATTAGCGCTAGTAAAAAAGTTATTATAGTTACTACGTAAGAAGCTTATTAAGAGTTAGTTAATTATAGAGTAAAAGTTTAAATAGCTAGCCTAGGGTCGCGTAATATTACGGCAATAACCCTAGGGGAGAAAAAAATATTATTTATAAAATTACTTCCTTAATTTTTATTTATTTTAATTATTAATCTAATAATTATTTATAATTTATTAAACTCTATATATTATAAGATATACGTTAGTAAAAATAAAAAAAATATAAATTAAAAATTATACTTTTTTATAAGTAAGCTCTCTCTACTTCTTACTATATAACGGCTTATAAAAAAATAAATATTATTTAATAATTTTTTAAATATATATAGGACTATAATAGTAACTATATAATATTTCTAAATTTATTTAATTAATATATTAGTATATATATTAGTTTATAGCTATATCTGCTTTTCTATATTTAGTAATAGGAGTTTAGCTTTTTACTATTATAGTAACTTCTATTATATTTACTAAATAGAGTGTTACTTAAATAATAAAAATAAAATACTACGTACTTTAATTCTATAATTTATTAATAATAGTGAGTTATATAAATGCTATTTAATAGTTTTAAAACTATTTTAATATTAATATAAAAGAATAAATAGAGCTTTTAAAAAACTATAAATTAAAAAACTAAAATAATTTTTTATTAATATTATGTGCTTTTTACAATGTAAGAAAGGATTAATAATAATTAATTTATTATTTTCTATTTTCTTTAAACTTTTTAAATTAACTTTTAGCTTTTTAGGAGCGTAGTCTATGTTGTAAATTTAACTTAGTAAGACATATAAGCGCTTAATTAAAGAGGGGGTATATCGTACCTTACGTCTATAAATATTAAATAAAGAAAATAGGCTAAATAAAATTAAGAATTTTAATAGTCTACTTAATTTTTTTTTTTAGTATTAAGCTTTCTATACGGCTATTATATACTTATAAACTAATTAATAAATAATTATTTAAAAGCGTAATATAAGCCTAAAACTAATAAGGTTTTTAAATATAATAGTTAGTAATAACGAAAAATTATCTTTTAAAATTTAAAAAGACTATAAAAATTTTTAAACTAAAAGAGCGGGTAAATTTTTTTAAAATAGAAATATAGCTAAATTTTTTTAAATTTATAGCATAGGTGTATTTTTTTTTTTAAAAAAAAAAAGTAAAAAAAAGCTTTTAGATATTAAAATATAAGAATTACAACACGCTGAGCCACACGCCGAGGCTGTAAGTTCGAGTGCCCTTACTAACCTAAAAAAAAATATATTTTTTGTAAACCTTATATACGCTTATTTTTTTGACTGTATCTAGGGGAATAACTTTTTTTAGCCTATACTTTTTTTGGACTAGTGTCTCGACGCTACACTTTACCTCTCTTTATAAGATAAGAATTATTAGATAAGCCGTAAAAATTTTTAGTAAAGGCTAAATAGTATTATTATTTTATTTAACTATTTATTATTTACGTGGTTAATAATAATATATATTTTTTTTCTATTTCTTATAGAGTGTAATTATAGACTTAAGAATAAAATAAAATAAATAGCTAGAACCTAGAAAATGGAATTATATTTAATCTTTACTAACTTTACTATATTTACTATATTTTAAATACTAATTACGCTTAATTAAATTTAGGTAGTTAAGCTATTTTAATTAATTTAATTAGGGGATGTGCCGTAGAAAGATATTTTTAAATTTATATTACTTACTTATATAACTCTGTAGAATAAAGAATTTATTTCTTTTTTTTTTATATATATTACGACTCTTTAGCGCTTTCTTTTATAAAAGTAGTCCTAAGTCTTAAATTTTAAAAACTAGTAAGTTCTAGCTCGTTTTTCCTCTACATTTATTATTATTAATAATTTATTATATGGGCGGGTAAACAAAAAAAAAGAGTACTCTAAAAAGTAATATTATTTAAAAATATATATAAAATCTAGGAATGGGCCTAAAAATTTATAAATTATACTATTTTAAAAAGACAATAATAGAGATAATAATAACTATTACACTTTCTATATACTAAATCTAGATAATATATAAAAATTACCTTAAAATAATAGTTTTTTATACTCCTTTTTTAGGTCCTTATAACTTTTTAGTTAGTATATATATTTAACTAAAATTTTAACTCTACTCTTTAAGACTAGTATATATTATAGTATCTAAATTCTTATAAAACTTTCTTATATTATAATAAATTTATATAATTAGTAAAAATTCAGCTTTTATTTATATAATTACCAATTATGTTTTTTTTTTTTTTTTTTTTTTTTTTTTTTTTTTTTTTTTAAAAAAAAAAAACTTTTTTTTTTTATTTATAATTAATTTTAAAAAAATTTTTTTTTTTTTTTAAATAAATTTATATTTGTTTTTTTATTTTTTTTTAAATTTTATATTATATATTTTTTTTTTATTTTTTTTATATTTTTATTTTTTTTTTTTTTTTTTTTTTTTTTTTTTTTTAAATAAAAATAAATAAATTAATAAAAATTTTTTTTTTTTTTTTTTTTTTTTTTTTTTTTTTTTTTTTTTTTTTTTTTTTTTTTTTTTTTTTTTTTTTTAAAAAAAAATAAGCCTTTTATATTAAGGCTACCTAACTATTAAAGAAAGTCTTTTATTTCTTAAGTAAACTAATAATCGGCTCTTTAATTTCTAATTAATATATTACTAAATAAAGTTATATTAAATTACTAATATATTTAATCTAATTAGACCTAGTTCGCTACGCTAGTCCTATTTAGAAATAAATTATTATCTAATCTAACTTTAAATAGTAAAATATTTTATTTATACTTTTAGATATAACGCGTTCTGTATAAAGATTCTAGCTTTTTATAGTTTTATATTAATTTCTTAGTAGTGCCCTATATTTTTAAAAATTTTATATTTTACTATATAAAGTGGGCGCGTTTAAAAAACGCTATAATAAAAAAAGGAATTGAATCTCTAATACACAGAAAGACCTTAAAAATTAAAAAATTTTAGTATTTTTAGGTATATGCCTACTGTGCCACCCCGCCTACTAATTACGTAATATATTATTAATATTAGAGTATATTATAACTTATTTTTAATTTTATAAATTATGACTCCTATTTTCTTAAATAAGTGTCTTATATATTAAAACCAAAATTTAAAATTAACTTATTAATAAACGTAAATACTTCTATTTCTATAATTGTTTCTTTTTTAAAAACGCGTAAAGAGACTTTTATAATACTATCTAACGTATTAAAGTTAAAGAAAAGAAATATTAATATTAAAATACTTATATATATTATATATTAATCGAATAAAATGAAAAAAATTATATATAAAAACTTAACTAATAGCGTTAAAAAAGAAGATAAAATATTATTAATAGAAAATAACCTTAATATTTTAATAAGATATTATTATAAAAAGATACTATAGAGTTTATATTACTAATTTATAAAGCTTTTTAGAATAAGGCATTTATTTCTCTTTTATATATATATAATACGGCTCTTTAGTACTTTTTTTAATAAAATATAGTTCTAATTCTTTAATTTTAAAAATTAGTAATGTTTAGCTTATATTTTTATTATAGTTATAAGTCTAGCGTTTTAAAAGTAAAAAAGAATTCTTTTTACGTAACTAATTATTAGAAATAGTATTTTCTAAAACTCTAATTAATTTTTTAAATTTTATTTTAAAAAGGTTTAAGTTCTATAAATTTAATAAGTATGATTTTATCTATATACTAATGTATATATATTTATATATTAATAGAATAAATAGAGTAGCTGTGGTGGCTTGGGGTAGCTAGAAGGAATTTTAAAAAAGGAGGAGTATATGTATACCTCTATACTTAATGTGTTAAAAAAGTCTATATACTAATAATAATTTATATCTTTAGCTATTAAACGCTTAATAAGTCTTATAACTAATAATTCTTTAATCGTTATATTAACTAAAGCTATTTTATTCTTTTTAATTAATAATATCTATTTTACCGATTCGGCAAGCTAGTTAACTTAGTATATATAGCTTAAAATATAATATACGCTTTATAGTGTTTAGAATCTTATTAACTCTAATTTTAAAAGTATTAATAATTTTATTAATCTTTTTTAATACTAGAGCTTCTACGTATTATAAAAGTATTTAATATAAAAATTATAAGAATTTACCGTAACTATACTACTAAAATTAATATATACTAAATCCGCTAAACTAAATATACTACTAAAGTAAAATATTTAATAAATATCTAAAACTAGATTAATATATAGGAGGGTGACATTAAAAAAGAGTTAATCCAAAAGGTTACTATTTTTAATAATTATTTTAAAATTAATTACTAGGCCTATAATTACGTGAATCATATCGTTTTAAAGAGAAAGTTAGGGGGATTTCTATAAATATTTTAGTTACTGCTTAGTAAGTATAGGTAATAAATTATAATTACCTAAAAATAATCTTTTTATTAGTTCTTTTTTTAGGTTCTTATAACTTTTTAGTTAGTTAATATATTTAACTAAAATTTAACTATACTATTCTAGGACTAGCGTAGGTGACGTGATCCGAATTTTAATAAGAATTTATTATATAATAATACATTTATATAATTAGTAAAAATTTAGCTTTTGCTTATATAATCACTAATCACGTAATATATTATTAATATTATAGTATATAGTAATATCTTTTAACATTTATAAACTTAAACTCCTATTCTCTTAAAATAGCGCTAAATCTTTTAAAACTTAAATATAACGTTAATTTACTTTTAAAAGTAAATACCTCTCCTGCTTTAATTACTACTACTTTAAAAAAGTCTCCTACTACTATTTCTTATGCTATATAACGTATTAACAATAAAGAAAAAAAAAATAAAGAAAAAAAAATAAAGAAAAAAATTATAATATAAAAAAAGTTTATAAAGGGGGTATAAAAAAGTTAACTAAAAGAGATAAAAGAGTTATTAATAGAGACTTAACTAGAAGTCCTAAAAAGGAAAGTAAAAGCATTCTATTAGAAAATAATTTAAATATTATAAAAAGACGATTATAAAGAGTTATAAAAGAGAAAGAATATATAATTAATTTAAGTAAAAAAAAAACTAATAATAAATAAAGAAAAGGCTAAAAAATAATTAAAATACGCTAAAGAGACTATAAAAAATATTAAAAATATAAATTTAAAAAAAATAATATATTCTAATAAGTTAGTAATCTAAAGGGGGTAATAGAATAAATAATATTATAGAAAAAGGTAGAATAATAGTGTTAAAAAAGAAGTAGCTGTTAACTAATTACGAAGTAAGTTATTTTAATTTTTTAAAACATTAAAATATATAACTTTTTATATATTTTTAAGTTATAGTTTTAGTTTTTTAATATTAATTATATTAATTATTTTATAGGCCGAGACCTCACTTAATAAGTTTAGGGTGCAATTTAGATAGAAGGTAGAAGTAATTTAATATTTATTAAAATACCTAATTTTTTTACTTCTTATACTAGTAAGGACTATATAAATAAAATTCTTATACCTAAGGTTAAATCCTCTATAAAGAGGCGTAAGTTTTATAATACTTTTTACTCCTTTTTTTATTAATATAATTATAATCTTTATATTAATATTAATTTAGGTTAGTAATTCTAATAAGATAACGTCCCTATTTATAAAATAATAGACGTTTTAAACTAGTTTAAAAATAATAAAATTATACTATTTCCTTACCTAGCCTATAGTCCTGATTTAGCCCCTATAGAAAATATATAAGGCTATTTAAATCGACTCGAGTCATCGCTCCACCAGCTGTGATAATAATAAAATCCTATGTTTAATAGGGCCTGGTTATAGCGCCTCTAATTCTTTACCCACTTCTATATTAAGTGAGGACGTAGCGTACACCAAGTCGATACAGCTCCCACGGATAAACGTAAAGAAATAAGGCTATTTAAAATAAGGACTAAATAAAAATAAAAAGGCTAATTTAGAGGTAGAATTTAGTTTATAAAGTATAGAGGCCTTTAAAAGAGTTATTAATAAAGAGTAGTATAAAATACTATAAGAAGTTATTAATAACTATATTTTATTTTTTTTAACCGTTATAAGGTAGTTATAAAAGGTAAAGGCTACTATACTATGTACTAGTAATTTATTATTACTAGTTTATTATTAAAAATTTAAAAAAGTGACTTTTATATATAATTTTATAAATAATATATAAATAAATAAAAAATTTTATATACTTATATATTATAGCTACTATTATAATATCTATAAAAATAATTAAATTTTTGACGTTAAATAAAAAGTTATAATAGTCTAAAATAGGACTCTAAACATTTTCTATATTTACTAATTTTTTTTTATCTTTAAACCCCTTAGTAAACAGCCCCTAAATAGGTAAATAACATTTACTAGTCTTTCTTTTTAAAATAGTATATTTTTTTATATTTTTAGGCCTTATAACTAAAAAGTTATATTATTCTAAAAAAGGTAATTTTTAGATTACTCTTTTTCCAATGTCCCCCCCCTATAATATAGATAGGTAAGAACAGAGGCTCTATAACTAGAACCTATTAAATATAGGATTTTTTTTTTAAAATTTTATAGCTAGTAAAGCGATAACTTAACTAACAACTTATTAGACTATAGTAGTAATAACGGCGCGTAGGTAAAACTATAAGTAGAACTATAAGCCGTATATAGTGTATTTAAATTACGCCTTTTTTTTATACTATATAATACCTTCTAAATATCTTCTGCTTTTTCTTTTTTATTAGATTATTATAGCTAAAAGTATTTTAAAGCGTACTTTTAAGTACCTTAGAATTACAATTAACCCTGGCCAGTTAATAATAATAATAGTAATTTTAACCTTTATTAAGAACCTAGACGACTAGTAAAGCTATTTTAAAAACTACTTACAATATTATTATAAGTTTATAAAAGAAACTAGTCTTTTTAAAAGGCCAGGTCTTTTTAAAGAGCTAGCTTTTTTTAATATTTTTAGTTTTAGGTTAATTACTGTATAACTCTTTATTTTTAAATATAACGTAATTCTTAACCTTAATAATCCTAATAATAGTTTATTTTTATACAATAATATAATAGAGCTAGTAAAATAATATCTTAAAAGTTCTAGGGGCTTACTAGATAAATTAAAAGATAATATACGCTTAAAAATAAGTAAATAGAAGTTTTTTTAGGATAATATAAAAAAAAGTAGGCGCGGCTCTAAAAGGAATAATTTTTAAAAATAGTTAAAATTGTTTAGACGTATACGTAGAAATAAATTAAGTAATAAAAAAGTATACTATAGTATTATAGAATAGTTATAAAAGCTTACTATTAAAAAGTTAATAGTTATTATAAAAGAATTAAGAGATTCTATAAGGAGCACTCTATTATATATTAATATTTTAATTACTATTAAAAAGGTTATAGGTTATTACTGCTCGTAAAAAAGTTATTATAATTACTATATTTCTTTATATTTATCCGTAGAAGCTATATCGACTTAGTATATACTATATTCTTACTTAATATAAAGGTAAATAAAAATAAAAGCGCTATAATCTAGGGCCTATTAAATATAAAATTTTTTAAATTTTACAGCTAGTAGAGTAATAACTTAATAATAGATAACTTATTAGTTAGTAACTATAATTATAGTAAAGTAATAACTATAAAATAATAATAAAGTATTTATAAATTATTATTTTAGGTAGCGTAGAACTATAGGCCGTATATAGTACGTTTATAATAGTAAGTATAGTACCTTTTTTTCTTTTTTATAAAGACTATATACTTAAATTCTAGACATTTTTTATTATTACTATATTTATAACGTTAGTATTTTAGTATTTAACTATTAAGCCGGGTAACCTATAGTATATAGTATAGGCTTTTACTAATAGTAATAACTAGCTAGATTATATTAAAAACTACTTTAACTTTTACCTTCGCGTAGTATTACTAGCTAGTCTACTTAATAAACTAGATTCTTTAGTTAATATTTTTAATTTTAATTTAATTCTAACGTGCCTTTTTTTACTTAAGTAGGATATAATCTTTAATCTCGATAATACCTATAAAGATAAAATTTAATTTTACCTATATAAGGATATAGTAAAATTTATAAAAAGTTAGTAAAAAAAAAGTTATACTCTCTTATCTAAAGTAAAAAACGGCGATAATAACAATAATAATAGTAGTAATAGTAGTACTTTAATAAAATAAAATAAAACTTTCTTAAAATAATAAAGAAAGTTAAGCTTTAGTAAAAAAAACTTATTAAAGTAGTTAAAATTATTTAGGCGTAGGGATATATATACGCGTAAAAGTAAAGCTTTAAAATAGGTAATAGGCGATAGGTAGTAGAAGAAGAATACGCTATAGTGCTGTAAAGTAATTATAAGAGCTTATTATTAAAAAATTAGTAGTTATTATAAGAGAATTAAAAAATTCTATAAAGAGTAGCTTAAATTACTATTAAAAAGGTTATAGGTTATTAGTACTAGTAGAAAAGTCGTTATAGTTACTACGTAAAAAGCTTATTAAGAGTTAATTAATTATATAATATAGTAAAAGTTTAAATAGTTAGTTTAGAATTACGTAACGTTATAGTAATAATCCTAGAAAAAAAATTATAAATATTATATAAAAAGTTTATTAAAAGTTAATCGATTACGTAATATAGTAAAAGTTTAAATAGCTAGCCTAAAGTTATATAACGTTACGGTAATAATCCTAAAAGAAGAGAACCTATTTAATTTATATTTATATCTCTTTTAGTATATATAATATATAACTTTTTATTTAAAATCTTTAATATATATACTCTACAATTTATATTTTAAATAATAATAAACTATAATAACTAAATACAAAGTTATAAGACCTTAAAGTAAGTAATTTTCTTAAAATTTACTAGTAAAAGGGTGTGCATCGTCTGTCTCTGTGCACTGACTGTCTCGGCACGGTAACCGCGCCACGCTGCGCCACATCTAGGCACCAGCAGCGGAGTACTAGCTTGCATTCGAACGCCTCAGCACCATATACCTAACTCGTCTCAATTACTCGCAAACCCTTCTCTATCTGCCTCTCCAAAATTTATGTCGCCATCTGTTGATGCGCAGAGCAGCAACCTCTTCAGCCTTCCTACCTCCGAGAACAACTCAACCATCCAGATCGCCAGAACCTGTCACGACTTCTTGGGCTGATTGGCAATCTTTTCGCGCTCTCAAAATCTCCTTGCGTGTCAGGAAGGCAGGCAAGCTACCGAGATATGGATGAACTCAATACATCGGAAACGTTGTGCAAAACCTGTCGTGGACTGCACCGAATACCCGAAAGTTTCCAGGAGGTAGACTTTGGAACTGTAGTAGAAATCCAGTCAAAGCGCATTTGCCCCGTATGTCGAATAGTACTCAGCATGCTACTTTGCAGCCCATCGACGAAATGTGGCTTGCAACGACACATTGGCCCGTTGCTGGGAAGAATCACGCTGAGGAAAATGGGGAAAGATGGATTCGTCATTTGGCAAGCCGGCATTATCCGAGGCGAGCTTTACTACTTCTTCGCTGACCATCAAATCGATGCTCAGTCGAACTGGTGGTTTCCGTTCAAAAACACTGCCTGCAAGACGCCGAACACCCTGGATTACGTCCAAATGAACCGTTGGATTACCAAATGCGACTCCGATCACATTCGCTGTCAGGCAGCTCATTCTGTTCGCAGCATGAGACCCCTGACGGAAACTTATTTCATCGACACTCTCGACAACTGTCTTGTCTACAGGGATACCAGTGTCCGGTACTTGGCACTGAGCTATGTATGGGGCAATGCAGTCATCTTTACAACAACATCTTCAAATTGCAACTCTCTTCAACATCCCGGAGCATTCCTTGGTATCCAACTTCCCTTAAACCCTGTGTTTCGAGATGCCATTGAAGTTTCGCGCCGACTGGGGGAACGATACTTGTGGATCGATGCTCTGTGCATTCCACAGGACGACGAAGTTCAGAAGGCCAAGCTGATCCCACAGATGGACTCAATTTACTCTCAAGCCTTTCTCACCATCGTCGCCCTAAGCGGGAACAGTGCCGAATCTCCGTTGCCAGGCGTTAGGCAAAGCACACGCTTGGCCAACATTGCATCCGTCCAGGTGTCAGTTACGAGTACGAACGAAAGGCTGCCGAACAAATACCTAGCTGTCAGGCCATCTTTGAACACCGTCCTGCAAAATTGTTCATACAATTCAAGGGGCTGGACTTTCCAAGAGATGTGTCTATCCAGACAATGCTTGATATTCACGGACCACGAAACTTTCTTTCATTGCGACTCTGGATTGGAGAGCGAGTCTGGAACGGGTACGATGTCAGACACCTGGCCAGAACGAACAGTTCTATCGTCAGTATTTGAAACACAAGAAAATTCTCTGGACGTGTGCTACCAATACAATCTGTACACTCGGCTAGTCTGCGATTTCTCCAGGCGGAAATTGACGCATTTAGAGGACTCGCTCAAAGCAATCAGCGGCATCTTTGCCGTTCTTTCAAGTCGATTTGGATGGCGCTTCATTGCTGGGATGCCTTCCCATCTCATGGGCCACGCTCTCTTATGGAGATCGGCATCTTCTTACTCTTTGCGTAATCCAAATTTCCCGAGCTGGTCGTGGGCGGGGTGGAGTGGCTGGTCGCACTGGAATTTCCAAAGTTTTATGGATCCTCTTTGGACCGAGTCTGAGATCCGAAACGCCCGACTAATTTCTTTGCAGTCTGAAATCGAAATTCTGGAAGACAACAATACTGAAGCATTGAGCACCCCGGATACTCGCGGAAACGCCCGAATTTCCACGCTTCACGTTATCGTGGATTCGGTTCAAATGAGCACTTTTCAAATTATGCCTGGCAAACAAACACGCATGCCCTCGGATCAGATACCTATTGCGCCTTACGAAGAGATATGGACTACTGATGGCCTTAGAAGCGGCATTCTGTATGATTTCCAGGGTGGCAAGAAGGGGTTCCATAAATTCATTGCGCTGTCACGGTCTGAATGGACTAAAGAGCATGTGGTAGCTCGCGGTAGAATGTACGGTGAATACTATATTTCTTGGTTTGGCCATATTTGTGATGACGAAAGGCTAACGTTCTCGGAATACTGTTTTGTGAACGTTATGTTAGTAGTGATTGAAGAAACCGGAACAGAAAGAGTTGGCATCGGGTTAATACATAAGGATGTGTGGCAGCTGGTCGCAAAGTCGAGGGAGCATCTAAAACTTCAATAGCGTTACACTGTAATTGTAAATTGAGCATGCAGCTTGTTGCAATTCATGTTGATCCAGTTGCGCCTTTTCCAAGACAATGACATTCCGTTGATGGCGTTTCCTTATATTCGGTGAGCAGGCTTCAACTCATCTTTACGCATTTTCCCTGTTACGTTCCTGGGACAGGGTACTCCTTACGCTCGTCGCTGTGACTATTACATTCTCAATTATTTGGTCTGTTAAAGGAGTAACCTTAGGATCTTACTGTTTATAGAGCCAAAATGCTACTGTTACTAAAGTAATATAATTGTTAAAAGTAAGTTAAAAAGGATATAGGCTAGCTTAATAGTAAAGTAATAGTATAAGAACGTATATACTTTTACTATTTACACGGGTATAAAAAGGCGTATAAAAAAGAAGATAATAGAAGCGCTATACTAAGGCTTAAACTACTAGCTATATATAACTAATAATAGCACGTGCGCTTCTACTAAAAAAGTTTTAATAAAAGAGAAGATAAAATTTAGTAAAGATACTATATTAGAAATATACTATAAGGTAGGTTATAGCTATCTTATATAATACGTCTTTTATAATAGTCTTTACTATTACAAATTATTTTATTATTATAATAACTTAGCAGCTAATATATACTATAGTATATTATATATAGTAGGCTAAGTCTATTAAAACTTATTTAGTTTTAGGTATACTATATAGAAATCTATCTTATATATAAGTTAACGTTAGAATAACTATAGAAAAAATCCTAACTAATATTTAGTAGAGGATTGCTTAGTAGTTAAGTATCTAGTAGTTAAAAAGTAATTAAGTTATTTACTAAATTATTTTTACTATTAAGGTATACTATATTATAGATATTATTTATATAAAAGTTCTAAAAACGTTTAAACTACTAGTACTTTAAAAAATAGTAATACTAGATCTAGAAACTAAATAAAGTAGAAATATTAAAATATAAAATTTAGTTAAATAGGGCCTCCGCGATACTACTAATTAATATAAAAATAATAAAAAGATAAAAAATAATAATAACTAAATACTATAGATAATAACTAATAAAATAAGTATTACTAAGATCTAGAAAGTTATAAAGGTTATTATATAAGTAGAGATAATAAGATTATATTAACTATTTTATTTTAAGCGCTAAGCGTGGAGCGTAAAGGGTAAAAAATAAAAAATAAAAAAATAATAGAGAGGGCGGCTGTATAGAGTTAGTATATTTAGGGTTATAAAAGCTTACAAATAATAAAAAGTAATAAGTAATAAATAAACAGCGCTTAAAGTATCGCAAGTTAATTAGTAGATAGTATAGTTAGTTATATTTTTATAATTTTAAAAGTAACTATTAAATAGCTACCAGAGCTAAGCTTTTAATAATTATATAACTAACCTACTAATAATAAAGGGACAGTTTAATAAAAAGGATAAAAATAACTAAATAAATAAGTACTAGTTAAACTAAAGTCATACTAATTAGATTAACTGTTAAAGAAGGCTATATATAATTATAAGACTAATTTCTATAGTAGAGTAAGCTATTAGATAAAGAATTTAATAATATTATAGGAGGAGTCAAAGAGATAACTTAGTAAGCGTCCTTTTAAGTATAAACTACTAAAGAAGGAGTCTTAAAACTTTTAACCTTAATACTAATATTACTTTAACTTATTCCACTATACTATATCTTTTAATAAGATAGCCTTTCTATAGTGATATAGCGTTAAGTTAAGAAAAAGATTACTTAGTAATTACATTTTCTTATTATAATCTCTTTTTTAAAGATAGGTTAAAGAATAAGCCTATATATAAAATATAACTGAATATATTTTATTACTACGTAAAAATACTTTTAATATTTTTAATAATTTACTACTAATAGCAGTTACTAATTACTTAATTAGAATAAATAATTAATATATACTAGTTATAGTTTTATAAAATAGTAAATTATATAGATTTTTAAAAAATTAAACAAGTTAATAAAAAAATATACCTAAAGAGTAAGTAGAACTTATAAAACTATAAAGTTAAAAGTCTACTTATTAAAATTTTATATAACTATAAATAATAAATTAAGTACTAAATAGTTTTATATATTATCTTTTTTAGGTATATTCTTTATAATATTAAAATAACACTAGTTAAATGTACGCTAAATATTATAAAAGCTATATAACTTTATTCTTAATATATATTAAAAAGAAACTAAGTTTATAATTATATATAATTATGATATAGACTAGTAAGTTTATATTATATAACATACTTTTTTTTATATAATAAAGTTGCTATTAGTAACTATTAAATTAGAAAGAAAAATATTATATATACTTAATAACTTAATAACCGACTATTAAAAATACTATACTAAGTTTAATTAAAAAAGATAGTACTAAAATAGATACGTAATAATTACTTAATAGTACTTAATTATATTATAGCTTAGTATAGCGTATTATTTTATATAGTAATTTATACTAATATATTTACTGTTATAAACTAATACTAAGTAAGTATTTATAAAAAAAGAAATATTAATATATTATAACTATAGTACGTCTTACAGTATCTAGAGTACTATTTACTAATAATAGTATACTGCTATTTTAAAACTAAAGCACATACTCTTCGTACGTTAAAAAATAAAATTTTAGTAAAATATATATACTAGACTTACTTTAGCCTATACTATAAAGTAAATTAATATTTTAAGCTTTTAAATTAAACTAAATATATAAAAAACGTAAAATACTAAGTTTATTTAATATAACTAATATATTACTATTTTTCTATATAGGTAATCTATAAAAGTTAATACCTATATAGGATAATTTAATACTTATAGATATAATATTACTAAATTTAGTTTAGAAAAAGCTATTTAAATATATAAAAAGTAATCTAAAAATCTATTATTTATAGGTACTACTAATTAAAGAAAAAATATTAAAATTACTATAACTATACTACTATATAAAGTAGTTAATTAATAAAAGTAAGTTATAATAGAAAGTTGTCAATAACTAAATAGTTAGTAATAATAATATTCATACTAATAACTATAGAGCGCTAGAGTAAAAAGACAGTATAGTTATATAATTAATAACTAAATATATTAAATACTATAGTTTACAGCGTAAAGGATATATAACCCTAATTAAAATAATATAAAGTAATATATATTTATATACTAATCAAATAAATAGTGTAGCTGAGGTGGCTCGGGACGACTAAATAGGGATTTTAAAATAATATAAAGTAAAAATTATTAATATATATAAGAGCGCCGTAGTTTAATATTATAGAGAATATTTAGAAATAGGTAAAAAAAGTTTTTAAAAGAAAGATAATAGATAACTAATATAAGAGAATATAGATAAATAGCTTAGTATATAACTAAATAAAATAAAATAGTTTATATTAAGTATTATATTATAAGTCTAAGACTTTTAGGTCTCTATTAAGCCTAGATAAAATATACTTAATATATTTAAGTAAATACTAAAAATATATATAATTAATATTAGATCTAGGGATAATTACAATTACAGCGGGATGTAATAAAAAAACTAATTAAAAAAGATATATTTCTTATAAATTAATATAAAATTAATTACTAAGCTAAAAAATACCTGAATAATACCGTTATAAAAAGAAAATTATAAGGATTACTACTAGTATATTAATTATTACTTATTAATTACGTATAATAAACTAAAACAATCTTAATATAGTACTATTTTAAATACCCTTTTTAGATTTCTATAACTTTTTAGTTAGTAAATATATTTAATAAAAAGTTTAACTAAACCCTTTTAGGTCTAGTATAGATTACGTGACTAGCGTTTTCGAAGTATATTAGTAATCTAATAATAAAATTATATTAATAATAAAAATTTAGCCTATATTTATATAATTACTACTTACGTAATATATTATAAATATTATAATATATTTAAAAATATTTTCACTTTTAGAAACCTAAATATTTATTTCCTTAGAAGTAGCGATAAATTTTTTAAAACTTATATTTAAAGTTAAACTTCTTTTAAAAGTAAATAATTTTCTTTTTTAATTGCTACTACTTTAAAAAAGTCTTAGCAAAGTATTTATAACGATATAAAAAAATAAAAAAAAAGAATAATAATTATAATATGAAAAAGTTTAAAAGGGATAATATTTTAAAGATAATACTAAGAAATAAAAGAGTTATTAATACAAACTTAACTAAAAGTATTAAAAAAGAAAATAAAAGACTATTAATAGAAAATAGTTTAAATATTAAATAAAGTCTTTATAATACTATTTAAATGAGAAGAAGTACTCTATTAATATAAGTACTAAAAAACCTTATATAAATAAAGAAAACGTTAACAAAAAATTAAAATACGCGAAAGAAAATATAAAAAATATAAAAAATATAAATTTAAAAAAATATTATATTTTCTAATAAGTTAGTAATACAACGGGGTAAAGTCAAAAGAGAATATTATAGAAAAAGAAATAATAATATAGTTAAAAAAGAAGTAGTATCCACCTAATTATATAGTAAGTTTTTATTTTATTTTAATATATTATATTATATTATATTATATTATATTACTTATATTATTAATACTAATTAAAATATAGGTCGAAACGTTACTATCTATAGGGGGATAATATTAAAAAACTTAAATTAAAAAAGTTACCTTTTTTAAAATGTAGTAAACTAGACAATACTTATTTTTAAAATAAAAAGTAAATTAATACTATCTATTAGATCAAATAATTAGAATTAAATATATATATAATAGGTAAGTAAATAGGTAATCTAGTTATATAATTAACCTATAATTATAGAAGGTATATAAGCCTTAATATTATAATATACCCCCTAGATAAGCTACGTATTAGTAGTAAGCCTATCTAAAAATTACTTAAAGTGAATTTTATTTTTTTAATATCTTACTATAAAGCTCATAGTATACTTAATCTATTTTATTAAATTTTTTTTTATAAATTTAGACACTATTTATTTTTATAGTAAGCCTATAGCTTTAGGTAATTTATTTAACTAATTATCTATAGCGGCTTATTTTATTAGTTTATTTTAAGTAAAACATATATTCTATATTATCTTATAATTAACTATAATATTATTTTACTTAATTATGCCTTCTATATTTAGTAAATCGGCAATGTTATAGACGAAGTAAATAGATAGTAAATTATATAAATAAAAGCGACTTATCTATACTAGTTAGGTATAATAGCTGCTTAGATTATGCTTTTTTTTTTTTAAGTTTATAATAATTTTTACTATAGTAAGTAATAATACTATTATTATTTTATTTTATCTATTTAAATAATACTAACTAATTATAAAGTATTCCTAAATATTTTAGTACTTATTTTATTATTTATAACTAATAGTACTATAGTAGCCGTAGCCGTAGTAGCTATAGTTAATCTTTTAAACATACTCTTTCTCCTAATGTTTTTAAATTAGATAATAATAACAACGATTCTCTAACATTAAATAATAATAAAAAAAAGTAGAGTAAAGGCAGTTAAATAATTATTAAATATAAAAAAAATACTATCTCTTAAATCTAGTAAACACCTTATTTTAAACTATAAGACCTATATACGCGGCGCTCTATCTAGTAATTTAATAAAAGTCTACTTTAAAAATTTTAATTTTATAAATATACGCTACTATTATTATATAATTTAATTATAAAATTAGCTATAGATCTTATTAATTATATTTCTATTATATATTACTAATTATTATAGTCTTATTAATACCTATACTATTTATATAACTTTTATTAAGCTTATAATTAATAATAATACTATAAACTCTAAAATAAGTAATTTACTTTTAAATTTAGTTTATAGATTATACTAATATATAATAGTTTAATAATAAAATTATATCTACTTCTAAGGCTACATATAATATTTTTAAATAATACTAGACTTTTTTAGTACTATATACTAAAATAAAATTACTAAGTAATTAAAATCTACTAGACTGTTTTAATTAAAATTAATATTTAAATTCTATTTCTAGTAGTTAGGACTATAGTAGTTTAATTAGTAAGTATTTTTATAGGCGTATTTTAACTATTACTAATTTTTATTTAGTATTCTATTATCGTCTATCTATATAGTAGGTATCTCATAATTATATTTACATAATAGGCTAAACTATTTTTTTAAACGAGGATCTTACGGATTATATAACTAAATTTTTTTTAAGTTTAAATTAAGAGCGCTCTAATCTATTCTTAAGGGCCTATAATATACTTATAAAATTAAAATAATAGTAATATTATTATAATTATCCTATTATACTAGAATATTAATAAATAAAAAGTAAGTTATAGTTTTATAACTAAAGTTCTTCTTTTTAGTTTCTTGGCCGCTTTTATGTACTTTAAATTTTGGGTAGGCGTCCCTATTTAACTAAAACTTAAAGGGAAAAACGTTATTAGCTGTATAAGCGACTTAATAAGACTTTAACTATTTTATAATTATAATTATTTACTTTTTTTATAATATATTCCTTTAACTTTTAGCTTTTTTTTAATTCTAAAATACATAAAATCTACTAGGCTTTCATTTTTTTTCCTATTTACTTACTTAATAATTAATAACTTTTTATTTTATAGATTAAGCAGCTCTCTAAATTATATAAATTATTGTTATATAAGCGTCTTTATTAATCTATTAATGGGTATATCTCTAGTTTATAAATATGTTACTATAAATAATTATTTTATATATTCTTACTATAGCTATATATTCTAAATATTAATATAATATAATTAAGTTATAATTCTTTTATTAGCTCTAACTATAAATCTAATTATCTATTAATTATTATAGTAAATTCTCTAACTATATTCTAAATTAAGTATAATTTTATAAAAAAAGCGTTTTAAAACTATTACCTCTTTATTTATATACTTTAATGTAATTAGCTTAGCGTTTATTATTAAAGTAGTAATAGTAGTCTATTTAGTTACTTTTTAAAAAATTATACCCTTAAATATTATTATAATATAGCCGGAGGATAATCTTTTTATTTTAAAGTTATTAATAAATAATATATGTTTATATATTATATAATTAGATTTATTACATTATTTATATTAAATCCCCTACTAGCATATATAATATAAGTAAATAATTATCTTATTAATAGTAGTAAAATATTATATTATTAGATTTATTAGGAACTGTAATAGTTTTAAAATTATAAATATAATATTTAGTCGAAGTATAATTACTATATATAAAACTAATACTATATAAAACTAATACTACTTAATATCCTATTTAGAAGCTTTTATAGTAAATTTAATAAGCTTCTCTAAAAAAACAGAGCTAGGTTTAAAAAGCTACTACTATTATTAAAGCCGAATTTTTTATAATTTTATTAATATATATATTATAAATAAGTATTATTATCGTATTGTTATATTTATAAATTATTTTAAGTATAAAAACCTATTAAATAGACTCCTTCGCTTTAATTTTATATATTAAAGTAATTTAGTTTTAGAGCTTTTTTATTATTAGTTTATTTTTTTACGTTTGTTTATAGGAGCTGTATTAACTTAGTGTATACTACGTCCTTACTTAATATAAAGGTAGGTAAAAATAAAGGCGCTATAACTTAAGGCCTAGTAAATATAGGATTTTTAGAATTTTATAGCTAGTAGAGTAATAACTTAATAGATAACTTATTAGGCGGCAGTTATAATAACAGTAAAGTAATAACTATAAAATAATAATAGAGTATTTATAAGTTATTATTATTTTAGATAAAACTATAAATAAAACTATATACCGTATATAACGCGTTTAAATTACGTTTTTTTTTTCTCTCTTACGCTATATAATACCTTCTAAAATATCTTTTTATTTCTTTTTCTTTTTTTTTTAGATTATTATAGCTAAGAGGACTTTAAAGCCTGCTTTTAAGCGCTTAATAATTACGACTAACCCTAGCTAGTTAACGGTAATAATAGTAATAATAGTAGTAATAGTAATAATCGTAATAATAAAAATAATAGTAATTGTAACTTTTACTAAGAATTTAGACGACTAGTAGGGCTATATTAAAGATTACCTAATACTAAAGTAATATTATAAGCTTATAGAGGAGGCTAGTCTTTTTAAAAGACTATTTTTTTTAATATTTTTAGTTTTAGGTTAATTACCGTACAGCTCTTTATATTTAAATATAAAATAATTTTTAACTTAATAATATCTACGGCTTATACTTATATAGTAATATATTAAAACTAATAAAATAATAACTTAAAAGTACTAAGAGCTTACTAAGTAGAGTAGAGGATAATATATATTTAAAAATAAGTAAAAAGGAGTTTTTTAGGGCGGCGTAAAAAAGATAAGTATAGCTTTAAAAGGAAGAGCTTCTAAAGGCGATTAAAATTATTTATACGTATATATAGGAGTAGGACGGGTAGTAAATAGTAAAAGGGTATACTATAGCACTATAAGGCAGTCGTAAAAGCTTATTATTAAAAAATTAGTTATTATTATAAGAAGATTAAAAAATTCTATAAGGAGTACTATGTTATATTTTAATACTTTAAGTACTATCTATCTAAAAAGGTTATAGATTATTAGCGCTAGTAGAAAAATTATTATAATTATTATATAAGAAGCTTATTAAAAGTTAGCGTTAATAATATAATATAGTAGAAGTTTAAATAGTTAGTTTAGGGTCGCGTAATATTACGGTAATAATCCTAAGGGAGGGGTTATTATTAGTTTATAATTTTTATAATATAGTAGTAGAATATCGTCTATATAAAATAAAATAAAAATTATTTTTTTATAATTAAAGAAAAAATAAAACTCTTTTTGTAATACTATAAGTCTAATAGCGCATAGTAAGCTAAAAAACTTTTTATACTAAAAGTTAAATAAGTCGCGTAGACTATATAATACTTAATTGAGTCTAGTATATATATCTTACTTTTTAAATCTATTAAATAACTTATATATTACTAAATTTTTTTTAATATTAGAGTATTAAAGAATATTTTAATAATATTATCCTATAAAATTTCTAGATTAAATTCTAATATAAGCACTATTATAATATAAAATAATCTTACTATAAGCATAGTAGTATGTATTAAATATATAAAATTAATTTTTTAGAAATTACTTCTTATAATAATATAGGTTTTATACTTAATAAAATACCTATTTTAATTAAATTTATAAGTCTAGAACTATTTTAATAGTAAAAGTTAGCTATTTATTTCTATTATAATAATTTCATTTTAGATTTCTTTTTTTCACATTATGTTAATCTTAATATATAAGGCTTATTTAAACGTATTACTAAAAAAAATATAAAGTAAGCTACTTCTATATTATAGGTAGTAAAAAAAAATTAGTTTTATATATATTATATAGATCGCGGTAGGTAAACTAATTAAAAAATAATATTGTAAATATTTTTTTATATATTATAGCTATTACTATAGTATTAAAAGTAATATTTATTTATAGCTTAGTCTATACCTTTATAGAGCTAGAAAAAATATATATTTAAAATTAATTTAAAAATTATTATTTTATAAATCCGAAACTACTATATAAATATTTATAAAATTTATCCTACATCTTAGCTAATTACTTAAATTATTATCTTTAAATTACCTCTTATAGAGAAGTAAATTTATATAATTAATTTTAGGTTTTAACTACTACAGCTTTTTATTTAATTATATTACTTAATTTTAATTACGCCTTTAGTAATATTAAGCCAGTAGTATTTTTATTTTACTTATAGTAGTGGAAATATTAATATATAAAAAAGATAAAGTATAGCCTAAAAAAAGTTATTCTCTCGGATATAGTTATAAAATAAGTGTATATAAAAATTATAAAAAAATATTATTTATTTTAGTTAGTGAACTTGCAGAGTAGAAATATTATATTATAAGTTAAAATATAGCTATAAAGTAATTATACTCTAAACTTTAAATATTATTTTTAAAATTTAATACACTAGTTATTCTAGTTTTATATACACTTTTGTAGGTATTAGGTATTTTTAACTTATTTATAAAATTATTTTAAGTAGTATTTAGTGCTAGCGTTACTTTTAAAGTTATAAGTTTTAATTATTTATTTAATATTATATATATTTATATATTAATTAAATAAAAGGATGCGGCTGTGATGACTATATAGGCGACTAAAAGGAATTTTAAAAAAGGAGGAGTATGTGTATGCCTTTATACATTTTAATATTATATAAATTCTTAAATAATTACTAACTAAGTAATTATTTTATATAACTATTAAATTCATAGTAGTATTAAAAGGGGTTTAGATTATTTTCTTACGCTAACTATAATTAGTATCCCTAAGTTTATAATTAGGATTTAGATATTTATTATTTTTTATTTATTTATTAAACTAGCTTAGTAAGTATATATTATTAAATACTATACCTAAGTTTATAAATTTATGTTTATAGAGTATCTTAACAACTAAAATTATTTTTTTTCTTAAATATTCTATAATTATATAGCCCCTTGTAGAAAAACTTTTTATTAAAAATAATATTTTAAGTTATAATTACCTAATTATGTACTAGGACCTCTATTCTATTAATATTAAAAATATAATAGATTATTAAATATCTTATATAGTCCTATAGATTTACCTTAAATTAATACTTATTATAGTCTACTAAATATTTTTTTATTTAAAAAGTAAGTATAATAGCTGTATATATAGATTTTATTCTAATTAAAATATACATCTGCCGTTATGTTTATAATTATAAGCTTTTACTATTTAAAATATTACTTAAACTAACTATTAAGTACTTTATTTAGTAATCGTATTTTATAAATAATAATAGACTTATTCTATATAACTATATTATAGTATCAATTATCTTAGCCTAAAACTTAGTAAATAAATTAGCGCTTAATTATATTTTAATTACCTTTAGAATTATTCTTTAGCCTACCCTCTTAATACTACTATTTAGTTTATAAATATATAGTAACATTATAATAAGTTTAAATTTTTAATTAGTAACTTATTTTTTAAAATATAAATAACTATACTATAGTAGTATAGTAGTATTATTATTTTAAATAAATATATATATTTTAAAATTATATTACATAAAAGGTAGTTTAGTAAAATGTTTAAAAACTTCTATAATTAATTCTAAGCCCTTTACGTAAAAGCTATAATTATAAATCTTTCTACTAAAGTTATCTTTTAGAATTATATTTTATTACTTACCTAATATATTTTATAGTATATTAAAGATGTTTTATAATACTTAAAACAATAGCTATAGTAAGTATTTTCTTAGTCTTTTAAAAATTATTTATATTATATAAATAGTAGAGTAGTATATGTATTTTCAATAAACTATATTATTAATTTTAATATTCTAAGTATACTATACTAATACTTATAATATTACTTTTTTTAAATACTCTAATTACTAATACTATATCTACATACTATTAATACGGAAATAATTAATATATAATTTTTTAGTTTTATAATTATATATTATAGTATTAATTATAGAGTAAAATAATTAGCTTATATTTTATAAAAATAGGGTTATACTTATATTACAGCTCTATTAAAACAATTTTTTATTTTAATATACCTATGTATAAAGTATTATTAATACTTAGGTACTAAATACTAATTTTCTCTAAATAAGCTTTAAAAATAATATTAATATAAAAGCTTTCTACTACTATAATAATTTTAACTATTAAATTTTTTATACGAGGGCTATTTATACTATATAAAACTTATTTTAAAATTTAGTTACTTATTCTAATAATCGCTATTACCTATATTTTAGGTTTAATATTTTTAATTTTAGTTATCTTCATAAACTTTCTAGAAATAAGTATTAATATATTATTAATACAATATATAGTAGTACTATAATCTAAAATAGTACTTTTTAAAACTAAGTATATACTAACTATTATAGTACTATAAACGCTTATACTTTTTTTAATAAATATATATATTAAAAAATCTATAATAACTACTGTAATTGTTTTTAGATATTCTATTTTAGTATTAGTATTTACCTTTTAATTTTTAAAGTCTTCTTATTTAATCTTTACTTATAAATTAGTATATTTAGTCTATTATAAGTAATTAAAAATTTTCTTTCTATTAGCGCTAAAATATATAATTAGTAGAAATTCTTTTAGGTATTTTTTTATAACTATAGTCTTAAGCCTGTAGTAATAAATTAGCTTTTAGTAGTAATAAGCTAATTTTAAGTATAAATAGGTAGGCTTACACTTAGTTTAATGCTTATTTTAATTTTTACTAGTACTTAAGTTAGTATTAAATTTATATTTACTAAGTATTATAAATATTACTAACCCCTTTTAATAATTAATACGTAGAGACTACTACTAAAATATTATAAAAAATGTTTTTAATTTTATCTAAAATTAAAAGAGGTTATTTAAGCGTTAAATTACGCGTAATATTGTATTTTATTAATTACGCCTAGTAGGGGATAATTTTTTACTTTAGTATAATTAAAATATTATAAATAGCTATTTCTTTTTCTAAGTTAAGTATTTTATATATATACGCCTTTCTATAAAGGAGCTTTTATATATTATACTATTACTTAGGATTCTATTTTTTATACTTAGCTTTTTTAAGTATAGTACTATACTTATACTAAATTTTATATATTAGTATTAGTTAGTACTAAATTAGCTCTAAGTATACGTATTATTTTTTAAAGTATTAGCTTTTAGCGATTAAGGATTTTAATTATTATTAACGTTAAAATATTAAAGTATACTATTTTATTTATCTAGTCTCTAAGGTTTTCAAGGCGATTATTATTTATAGACTAATTAGTAAATAGTATTTTATATTATACTATTTATATAGAGTATTAATCTACTTATTTTTTATATTTCTTAAAATTATTCTCGTATTATTTTTTAATTATAAAATTACTAGTACCTAAAAGGGCTAGTTAAATAAAGAGTAAAGAATACTGTAGTTAATAATTTTTTATAGAGATAATATTTTTTTTATTATAGTTAACTTTTTTCTAAATCCCTTTTTATATAGTAAGGAATGAGAATTATATATACTAAATAGGCTAGTTTAAATAGCTTATTAACTAATAAAGTCCTATTAAAATTAAATCGGTTATTATAATAATTTGATTAATAAGTAATTAAAAAAGAGGGGAAAAGACTTACCGTAATTATTTAATATAGTAGTATAATAGTAAGAAATAATTAAAATATATAAAAATAAGTACCGACTAGCGTTAAGTTACGTAGAAAAAATCGTTTTATAGTTTTAAAGTACTAGACTTATAATTATAGTAAACTAAATAATACTTATTTTTAGAGTAAAAAGGAAATAAATACTATTTATTAGATAAACTAATTAAGATTAAATATATATATAATAGGTGAGTAAATAGGTAACCTAGTTATATAATTAACTTGTAATTATAGAGGGTATATAAGCCTTAATATTATAATATAAAATAATATAATATTTTAGTTATAAGGCCTAAAAATATAGAAATAATACTAATTTAAAGAGAAAGATAAGCTTATTTAACTTACCCTATTAGTAACTGCTTACTAAGGGGTTTAGGAGTAGTAAAAAATTAATAAATATAAAAAATCTTTAGAACCCTACTTTAGACTATTATAACTTTTTATTTACTATATAAAATTGGCTAGTTTATATATATATTATAATAGTATCTATATTACATAATGTCGCAATATTAAGGCTTATATGCCCTCTTTAATTACGGGTTAATTACGTGACTAGGTTACCTAATCACTCGCCTATTATATATATATTCGATCTCAATCGTCTTATCTAAAAGATAGTATTAATTTACCTTTTACTCTAAAAATAAGCATTGTCTAGTTTACTACACATAAGTATATAATATATCTTTATGTATTTATATATTAATTATATAATTATATATAAAAGTTACTTTTCTAAATTATTAATAATAAACTAGTAAATAATATATTACTAGTACTTAGTATAGTATTATTATAATTCTATATATATTTTATAATACCTAAAGAGTAATAAAATATAATTATTAATAACTTTTTATAGTTTTTTATTTCCTTTTTTTTAAAAATAGCTCTTTAATAGTATCTAGAGTTTATTATATAAAGAAAGGTAAAGTGTAGCGTTGAGAGACTAGTCTAAAAAAAAAATATAAGCTAAAAAAAGTTATTCTCCTAGATACAGTTAAAAAATAAGCATATATAAAAATTATAAAAAAAGTTTTTATTTTAGTTAGTATAGTATTTAAACCTATAGCTACGGCGTATAACTTAATATATAGTCTAGTATATAGCTTAGCGTACTATAGTTTAGTATACTAGTAGTATAGGGCTACTATCGCCTCTACTTTTTTCTTTTCTTTAGGCTAGACTATTATAGTACTATTATATTATAATACGCCTACTCTACTATATTATTATTAAAGTTATTATTAAAGTTATATAATAAGATCTAGTATATTAACGTAGATACTAACATAGTGTTTATTTTTAGTAGTATAATTTATAAGGTATAGTTAGCTAATATTTACTATAAGTATATTAATAGTAACTTCACGTATCGTAATTACTTTTAAAAATAAAAATAAGACTACAATAACTAAGTCTCGTATACCTATTTATAAGAGTATACTTAATAATAACCTGTATATACGAGCGGTAGAGGAAGCTATAAAGTGCCTATTAAATATATAAGCATATACCAACAAAGTCGACGCTGTAGGAGCCCTTAACGTACTAGTCTATAGTTTATAATCCTAATTCTATATCTATATTAGCCTTTTTATTTTTATTTAGCCTAGATTTTATATAATTTTATATATTTTTTTAAATAGGCTAAATCAGTGTTATAGGCTAGATATAAAAAAAAGATACCAAGATTATTCTAAAACTAGTTTAAAACGTTTATTATATTATAAATAAATATATTATCTTTTTATAATTACTATTATAAATTAATATTAATATATATTTATATACTAATCAAATAAATAGTGTGGCTATAGTAGCTCGGGGTGACTAAAAGGAGTTTTAAAAAAGGAGGAGTATGTGCATACCTTTATACTTAATATATTAAAAAAGTTTAATATTAATATAAGACTTATTATTATATTAAAAACAGAACTAACATATTTATTAAGTTACTTACCCCTTTTTATATTTAGTTTAACTTTAGATATAAGATTTTTTTTTATATAGTCGTTACTAGTAAAAGGAATAAATAGATTAGATATTTTAGTAAGTACTAAATTACTTCTCTCTTCTAATAAAATAGTGTTCTAAACTTAGAAAATTAAATTATAACTAATAAAATAATTAATATAATTAATATAAAAAAATAAAACCATACCGTTAAAGTATATTAAAACAAATATATTTTAATATATTAAAATAAAGGCATGTATATACTCCTCCTTTTTTAAAATCCCTTTTAGTTACCCTGAGCCACCACAGCTCTACTATTTGTTCAATTAGTATATAAATATTTAATATATTAAAATATTAACATAACTTACTATTTAATTAACTAATGGCTAGTTATTTTTCTAGCTTTATTATTATATCTTTTTTTATAATATTGCTTTCTAATATATTTATATATATATATATTTATATACTAATCGAACAAATAGTGTGGCTGTGGTGGCTTAGGGCAACTAAAAGGAATTTTAAAAAAGGAGGAGTATGTGCATGCCTTTATTAAATAAAGTCCTTAATTCTATAGTTAAACTAAGTATATAACGTAGTAAGTAATATAATCTTTTTTTACTCTTTATTTTATTAATATAATACTATATATATATATATATATTTATATACTAATTAAATAAATAGTGTAGCTGTGGTGGCTCGGGACGACTAAAAGGGGTTTTAAAAAAGAAGGAGTATGTGTATACCTTTATTGTATATATATATTACTATATTATTCTATAAGTATAATGTTTACATTAATAATAAATTAGGATAGTAATTTTTATAAAATAACGCGAAAATCTATATAATAAATAACGTTTTAACTTAGTTTAAAAATAATAAAATTAAACTTTTTTTCCCTAGTCTATAGCCCTGATTTAGCTCCTATAGAAAATATATAAAACTATTTAAAATCTAGACTGAATAAAAATAAAAAGGCTAATTTAGGTATAGGAATAAGTTTAGAAAGTATAAAGTTTTTTAAAAGAACTATTATAGAAGAGTAGAATAATATACTATAAAAAGTTATTAATAACTATATTTTATTCCTTCTAAACCGTTATAAGGCGGTTATAGAAGCTAAAGGCTACTATATTAAATACTAGTAATATATTATTTGCTAGTTTATTATTAAAATTTTGAAAATTGGACTTTAGTAATTATTATATAATAAATATTTAAATATATAAAAATAATTTATAAATTAATATAATATAGTCTCTATTACTATATATATAAAAATAGACTAATTTTACACCTTAAATAAAAAGTTATAATAGCCTAAAGTAGGGTCCTATAAACTTTTTATATTTACTATTTTTTTTTACTACTAAACCCTTTCGTAAGCAGTCTCTAATAAAGTAAATAAAATCTACTAGTATTTTTCTTTAAAATACTATATTTTTTATATTTTTTAGCTTAATAATTACAAAGTTATTTTATTTTAAAAAAGGTATCTTTTTTAATTACTCTTTTTTTTCACCCCCCTGTATATTATAATATAAAGGCATGCACATACTCCTCCCTTTTTAAAACCCCTTTTGGTCGCCCCGAGCCACCACAGCCACACTTTTTATTCGATTAATATACAAATATATATTATATTATAAATAAGTGGTAGTAGTCTGTAGCTAGACTAATTACAATTAAAGAAACTAGTATATAAGATTCCAAACTAAACATTCCGTAGACGTTAGACACCAGATAAAGGAAAGACGGAGAGGATACATTAGGGGCACAAAAGGAGAGTAACAAGTGGACAGAACAGAACGGAACAGAACAAAGGAAAGGGGTACAAAGTGGGCATAACAAATGTAAAGAAATCCTCCACCGGGGGCCCAGGTTCGCAGGTGATACCGACTCATTCTTGTTGCTCGGAAGCTGACGGTTTGGCGTGCTCCGAGGAGGACGGTTGTGCTCGGTGGGAAGAAGAGGTCTCGGCTTACGTGGAATATGTCGGTTTCAATCGCTTCGAAGACGAGGCCTCGGGTTGCTCCTGCGCCGGCTTTTTACCACCGCTTGGTCCCAGCAACGCAAAGCTGTTGGTAGCAGACCGCCTCTGAGCGCAAACCGCCCCGGCGCAGGTATCGCTATCCGGTAAGTTGACCGTGATCCGACTTCCCGAGCAACCAGGATGCACCCAGCCATAAGTCCAATCCCCGGGCTCCGCCAGCGGGAGTGCCTGACGTAAACAACCAGATTTACCCGCTTCACGCATGGACGGGAGACTGATCTGGGTATCGCATACGGTACACGCTACCTTAGGATAGGCCAGTGGCTTCCCGGTCGTCCTAAATTGGTGTTGTATATCCGCCGGTATGGTATTCACGGCCAGCTGGCCCTGCCTGAGCTCTTTCACGCAAATCCATCTCTTGTTGCAGAGCTCTTCCTTGGTGTATGTGATCTTTCTCATAAATAGGCTTCCCGCTTCTTCCCTTTCGGGTAGCATTTCTGGCGTATACTTGTATTCGAATCCGCCGATATTGACCCTCTGGGAAATCGGCTCGTTCTGTTCGGCCGGCTCGATGCCTGCCTTCGATTCCGTGTCATTGTCGGATTCGGGTTCCTCGCACCATTCCATGATGCAAAGCCCTAGGATTTCTTCGTTGGTGCCATGCTCCTCAATCCATTTCCTCTCTGGCTCAGACAGGTTGCCGAGGACCAATTCAAGTTGATCCGCGCTTCGCTTTGAACCGTGAGACATCGTAATTCCGGTATCGAGGTAACTGGTAACTTCGTAGTAAAGTATACACGGATAAAGTTGTTAGAATAATCGATTATACAAGGTAACGAGAATTTGCAGTAGGATCGGTCGTTGTAGAGGGGAAGGAAGGAAGACACCGGGCGGGCTTTATATATACTGGGCAAGCCGTAAGTCAACTAACTTGGAGTCAGAATCCGTGGCTAAGCCTTTGGTAGTGAAGCGGTTGTTGACGTATATCACTGCTCTGTGCGTAGGATGACTGGCTGAAGGGATGGTCTATCGAGTGACCAACAACCACGGAGTCGAGGGTGCGGCAAGTGGCTTCTTCTCTTGCCGTTGCTGTACCGCCGAGCTTCGTATTCGATCGTTCGCTTTTGCGTAGTGAAATGGTAATGGCTTGGTACGAGGTCCGCGTATGGCCTTGCGGGCAAGTCCTGGGGAAACGGGCAGCAAGAACGGGAGGCGCCATGGTGACAGCTTTGACGATGTTTTCAATAGAGCCATAGGCTGGCAAAACACTCAGCGCGCTCGCTGACAGTTCATGGAGGCCTTTTGTGAGTTTCATGTTGGCGCTCTGGCAACAGAGCGGTAGATGACTGAAGCGCCACTGCTCTTGCATCGAGTGGGTCGTTCGACATCTCGTCGTCACCGTTGAACGAGGCAGAAGGGGTTATTGTGCGCGAAGAGTCGATGGCGTGGTATGAGGCTTGTGTTTGTGGTGTAGACAAGGTTATGGAAAGAGTACAGAGTGCTTGACGGCGTGCGAGGGATGGATGACCCGACGTCGTACAAACGCGGGGTCACCCCGCCATCCCTCCCTGTCACTCAGCTGCTCGTTCCAAAACCTCGCAAACTTCTAGCTCTCGGGTCGCGACATGTCATCAGCAGTGGCCTCTGATTCACTCTCTTTCTCTTACTCTTTTTGCCGTTACTCTTCAAATGTCTCTCCACTAAGCCAC
Source organism: Pleoardoris graminearum (assembly GCA_030770415.1). Taxonomy (NCBI): domain Eukaryota; kingdom Fungi; phylum Ascomycota; class Dothideomycetes; order Pleosporales; family Didymosphaeriaceae; genus Pleoardoris; species Pleoardoris graminearum. Next base: position 122,799 of record JASEKS010000162.1, read on the forward strand.
CCCAATGCCCTCCGCAAAGCCCGCCGACCCAGCTCCAGCATCATCCACGAACGCAGCTTCCCGGCCCCCGCCTCCCGCATTCGCACCCTTCCATGTCGTCCCCGGCCTCTCCAACTTCCGCGACATCGGCGGCTGGCCCATCGCCACTCCTCCCGGAACCGTGCCTCGCCATGTACGCCGAGGCATCCTCTTCCGCGGCTCGGACACGAACCGCATAACGCCCGACGGAGAAGCCAAGCTGCGCCAGCTGGGCATAACTACCGATTTCGACCTACGGAGCAAGCAGCAGATCGAGCGGACGGGCGGGTACAAGGAGATGCCCGGCATCGAGCGGCGATGGACGCCCGTGTTTGCAGAAGAGCAGTACACGGAGGAAGCTGCGCGCAAGAGGTACGAGCTGTACGCGGGCGAAGGAACCGAAGTGAGGACAATCATTTCTTACACTGGGACAGGGCTGATGCGATAGGCGTAGGGCATCGTAACAGCCTTCGTCGAGATCCTCGTTGCGGGCGCGCCGATGTTCCGGGCTGTCCTCATGCATCTGCTTTCCTCCGCCGGCGATAGCTCGCGCCTTCCAGCGGTCTTTATGCACTGCACGACGGGCAACAATCGCACCGGCGTCTTCGTCTCCCTGCTCTTGCTGCTTCTCGGTGTGCCACCCGGTGTTGTTGCGCAAGAGTATACGCTTTCCGAGGCGGGCCTTGCACCTACGCGGCATATCAACGTTGAGCGATTACTCAAGAAGGGAGCATTCCAGGAGTATGGGCCGGAAGAAGCGAAGAGGAAGTGTGAGCGCATGGTTGGGGCACGCAAGGAGAGTATGGAGGCGCTGATAGTGGAAGTTGAGAAGAGGTGGAGTGGGGCGGAGGGCTACTTTAGAAACGAAGTTGGGCTTTCCGAGGACGAGATGGCATGTATACGGAAAGTGTTGGCCGAAGAGGATGCAGAGAACAAATAAGACTTTTGGCTATCAAGCAAATAAGAAAAGCATCGAGGGTTGAGAGAGAGGCTGCAAGAAAAGAGAATCCGAGCCCACATCATCGTTGTAGTGGCAACATGGGTGCGTAAAAGGTTCGGAGACCATACATTGATGTCTACAAGGTTAGTCAACACTATGAACAGTACGCACGCCTTTCCAAGGGCTCGAGAAGCTGTGTGGGCATGAACCTGGCGTGGGCGGAGCTGTACATGTGCGTTACGGGGGTGTTTCACAGGTTTAGGGCGGAGGGTGAAAGGAAGCCAGAATATATAGGGGGATTGAGCCGTAGGGGACAAATACAAGCAATCCAGCGTAGCGATCGACCAGTTCTTTCCGGAGCCGAAGAAGGGTGGTGAGGATACCAGCTTCCTGAACGAGGACGACACCCCAACCCATTCAATCCTAGTACATTGTATCCGCCGGTGGTAATTTTGCCTTCGTAGGTCAATTCATGGGACAAACCTTATGCAGGTGCCATCGCATATGGTGTTGAGCCGATGGAGAGACCGTATGACTGAAGATTAGCGTGCTCGGAGCGCATCCGAGCCGAAGCCATGACGTACGTCAGTGACACGGATGAGACCCAGTAACAAGCAATGGCCTTTGCAGCCGCACATTCGGCTCACAACAACCCGGACGCTACCTCTTTGGCCCGTCTACACGATGGACTCATTCCAGCCTCACTTACTCCCCTACTAACAATCTCTATTACTTGCCCCCTCCAGCCGTCCAACCCTCCATCGCACCGACGGCGCCATTCCACCACCATCCACCGCAATCCAAGGCAACCATGCCCGCAACACACCACTACCACACCGTAACCCCGCTCCCCCCATACCTCCCACCCACCGCCGTTATTGCCGCCCTATATAACCACCGCACCTGCCTCTCCCTCCAAGCCCTCACATCCAGCTACTCGCCGCTCCCTGCGCCCGACGCCGCCACGCTCGCCGACCCCTTCTGGCTCCCGCCCGCCACCCATCCCACGTCCGTGTACCGCGTCACCGAGACCCTCACGCTCCTGCCGGGCTGTGCCTGGTCGCAGTACGACATCACCTTTCCCTCGTGTTTCCAGAATACGCCGGCTGGGCTGAAGACGCGCGCGGATGCCGGGGGTGTAGTGCTGAGAGCGGAGTTTCGCGTGGTGCAGGGGGGAGGTGGTGTTGAAGAGGAGGGCGAGGGCGACGTGGAGTGGGTGCTAAGAGAGGATGTGGAGGTCGTGTGTGCGTGGTGGATGATGCCTTTTGTGAGGGGAAAGATGGAGGAGGCGCATAGCGAGCTTGGGCGGAAGGTGGTGGGGAAGGTGGTAGCTGAGAGGGAGCGAGAGGCTGCGGAGAGGATGGGAAAGGTGGAGGCGGAGGGGCCGCAGGAGAAGTTATATAAGGGAGGCGTAGAGGCGCCGGCGCGAGGGCAGGACCTGGAAAAGATAAGGTACGGGTGAAGACGGGAGGGCGGAAGGGGTCCGGAGTATCAGCGTCGAGGGTACTTCGGTGGGAAACCACTGCGGAATTCTGGTATATGGGACTTCTTGGTACGGAATCGTCTGATGCTGTAAGGGTGCCACCGTGAAGATATCGTACGATGCTGTCGTCAAGAGCTAGCAAACCTACAGCCCCACCTTGCCCACCAGACACACAGCCAAGCACCGAAGAGGATACAGCATACGCTCAATATCGGGTCCGGCTAGCGAAACCTATCCCCGGGGGGGAACCACAAGGACATATGCTTCGGGCGCAGACGTCAGCTTCGACGACCATATCGCCTGTCACGCAAGTTAACGAAGGACGCTATGAAGAAGTGGTTGCGGGTAGTAGAGATGGCATGGATCGCAAGCTTCTAGATTAGGGATACGGACAAATTTTGCATGGGAAGTCAGTGGAGCATGCCTGCGCTCTGCGATGGTTGCGATGGTCGATGTGCTTGTGACCCCAAGGCCATGGTACCGAAACGGACCTACGTTGCGTGTCTACGTGCAATCTTCTCTGCGTAACCGCTCGACCATGTAATATGCCTTTGATTCTCAATAAAAATCACCTCGTTGCGCTCACACTACGATGCGCAGGCTTGCTGGTGGTTCTGACGTCCAGGCCGGCCCCACTATAAGTTTCATTCTGTCACCGCATGCAGCCTAGCGTCCGACCCCCAACGCTTGATCACCCGTTTCAACCGTTACGCGCTAACGACGCAGGGATTAGTCGGGGCGTCCGCGACACAAGCTTTACGTTTCGCAGCCTGCTCTGCGCGTGCACGCCCGCGGCATTTCACAGGCGAACCGTTGTCAAACAACTGTGGTTGCAGATGGCTTTGGTACCCCGATGAAGCATCATATACCGCAGCGCGCTGCGCTGCCTGGCGCTCTTCAGCTGTGCTCGCTTTCTCTTCGCGATTCTTGTTTCTAATTTCTAACGACCCGGTGTCATTCGTTTTTTGATCTGCCATGATGGAGCCGCAGCACGAGTACAAGGGCGTTTCCGCGGTGGACAACCACGACGACGATTCTTCGACCGAGGTGGAATCTTTGGTTGGCATGGAGAAGGGGTGGACGGCAGGCGCATTCGCGCGGGGCCGGAGGTCGAAGAGGAATGCGTGCTTGGGGATCCTCAAGGCGTCGCGGTGGTTCGTGGTGATCGGGCTGCAGCTCGTAATGGTGGGGCTGCTGGCAAAAGATCAAGGGATGTTGCGCCAGCTTGGGTTGGGAAGCAAGCGGAGCAGCAGCGCGTCGGAAGTGGGAGGCGACGTCACGGGATGGGGACCGCACAGTAGGTGGCCGTGATCGAAGAAACGACGTGGCATTAACACGAGACAGTTCCTACGCAAGTCACGAAGTTCCAGGTCAACCAGACGTTTGCGCCGAGTAACACGTCCGAGTTCTTCTCTCCTACGACCCTGCAAGCTTGGAATGAGCTCATGCCCAGTAAGTTGCCCACCCATGCAGCACATCTCATTCGTTCAGTCTCGCTGACTGGCTGCAGAGGGCATGGGATTCCAGTCCATCCCCGACCCCGAGAACTACCACGACCTCCCCACGCCCATCATGTGGCCGAACCAGACCGTCTTCACGACATCCATGACGCACCAGCTGCACTGCCTCTTCGCCATTGTCGAAGTCTACTCCGCCATGTCCTCCAACCACTCGCTCTGGGACATTACCTCGATGCCGGAGGACCACCACTGGCACATGATCCACTGCTTCGACTACATGCGGCAGGCGATTCTGTGCAGTGCGGATATGGCCTTGGAGGGCTTGGAGACCACATTCCCGGATCACAACGGGGGCAGCGACGGATGGGACAGCAAGCACGTCTGTCGCGACCCGAAGGAGGTGCGGAAGAGGCTGGAGAGCGTGAGAGCGTACGATGACCAGCAGATCTTCTAGGTTGCAGAGAGAAGATCCTGAGTGCGAGTTAGTTGTATATATGTGCCCTCATCTTTCATAATATACGGTACTGCCGCCAATGAGCGCAGCAATGGACGTAATATATCGTTGAATTCTAGCTGAATGAGACTTGATCGCCGTTGCGCTCTTCACCTTCCATATTAATGAAAAAATGGCAATTCTACGCGATGACATACATAAATATCGGCTTAAAAGAATATATTAGACTGTATAAATTTCTAGTTAGTTAATCTTACATAGTAGTTCTATAAGTATATATTATATATACTTTTAAATTTTATATTAATAATTTTTGTATTATAATTTATATAATAGTATAATTTATTTTAAATATACTAAATATAAATTATAAAAATATTTTATTAATAATATTTTATTTTTTTAAAAAAATAAAATTAAAATATACATATTCTAATAGTATTAGATAATAAAAATATATATATAAATATTTTATAAAATATTTAATAATCTTTTATAAAAAAATTTTTATTATAATAAATTTATTTTAATATTAATTAGTTATAATAAAAGTAAATAGAATAAAATTATATATTTTTATAATTATATTTTACTTTATTTTATATTTATCTATAGAAACTATATTAATTTAATATATTTTATATTATTACTTAATATAGATAGGTAGAATAAAAATAATATAACTAAAATTTATTAAATATTATATATATAGAGTAGTTAATTTAGATAGATTCGCTAGTAATACGGAGTGTATAAATTATATAGCTATAATTATATAATTATATAATCTATACTAGCGTGCAGAACCCCTATCTAGCTATTATATAAATAGTAAAAAAGAGAGAAGAATAAATATTAAAATATAACTATTATTATTTATTATTTTATACTATTTTCTATTTACTATAATATTATAGACGACTATTACTCTATATAAGCAGAGTATAGTTATTTTAATATTAATTAATAATTAATTAATTAAATCGTTTAACTATTCTATTATTAGTAATTAATTAGATTTTTTTATTTACTGCAAATTAGTAAGGGCGTATAAAGAGGTTAAATTATTATTAAACCTATACTATATAAAAATATTTTATATATTACGCGACTCTTCCCCGTACTTATAGATAAAAGAGAGTATATTAAACTATATATTTTATTAAAACCTTATCTGTACGAAAAATAAAAATAACGTTTTTTAAAACTAAACTACTTTATATAAACTTACTAATACTATAAGCTAAAACTATATAATTAATTATATAAACTAAATAATATAATAGTACTAAAAGAAGCTTCCTTTATAAAAAAAGGTAAAAAGCGTATAATAAAGACGGATCTAAATTTATTATAAAAAAAATATACTTAAAAATATAATATCTCTATATAAGTACTTAAAGACTAGACTAAGTTATAATACTAAATAGAGAATCTAAATATTTTACATAATTTATCTTTTAAATAATTTAATATATATATTAGCTGCGTTATTATAAGACTTTATATAAAGTAAAGAAATAGTTAAAGCCTAATTATTTTATACTATAATTTATTTACTAAATAGAATTATAGCTACTTTATATTACTAAAATAAGTATTTTAAAGGGAACTACTAGAAATCTTATAATATAAGGGCGTATAAGCTCTAGCAGATAAATAAAAAAGAATACTATAAAATTCTATATAAACTCTCCTTTAAATTATAAAAAAATATTAGGAAGTTAAAGACTTTTACGTAAGATTAAAAAGTTTAATAGAAAGCCTAATTATTATTATAAAATAACCTATATAAAAGCTATTAACTTTAAACTTTTAAGTTTTTAGCTAATAGCTAAATATTTTATATACTCTAGCTACACCTTCTATATAGTAAGGAAACTAACTATTATAATATATATTATATAAGTAATTAATTTTACTATACTAGTATTACCTAAAGAATTTTAGGCCTATATTATATAAGTATAAATATAGACTATATAAACCTAAATAACTTTAGTTTTTATATAGTTTATATACCCTAGTACCGCCTTTAAATATATATAATAGTAAACTATAATACTTAATATATTTATTATTATATAATTCTAAAATATTACTATTTCCTCTAGGAACTAGTTATAGAATACTAATAACTAATTACTTATTAATTTTTTAACTTATATATACTACTTACTAGAATCTAATATTTTAATTTTTATTTATATAGAATATACTACTAAAGAAGTTTAATTTATAAAAGATAATTATATTTAAAAAAAATATAGAAGAAAGTAAATAACTATACTAGCCGCCTATATAATATCTTAGCTAATAAAGCTTATATCTTTATTAAGCTTTACTAGAGAATTAATATTTAAAAGTTATAGTATACTATTATTTTTTTAAATATTTTAGTAGATTACGCGGGCTAGTTCTACTTATATAATATTAGTCTAAAATACTTATAAAAATAGTTATATAATAGGTTAAACTACTACTTTAATATATATATTAACTATAACTAGTATTAGACTAACTAAACTACTATTACTTTTATATAATTTAAGTAAAAAAACTCTAATAAGACTCTACACGAAGTATTAAAGGTAATAATTAATAAGTTAACTCTAGTATAAAAAGCTTTAGGCCCTTAGTTTAAAAAAAAAGTACTACTTTATATAGTAATAATACGAGTATATAAAAATTAACTAAAACTTAAATAGGCTATATTTTTAATAAAACCTATATATAAAAAACTACTAAGTAATTTAAAATTTATACTATAAATTAATATAAACTGCTAATATACACACTATATTTAGTTATAAATATTATATAAAACTTTTTATATAAACTAGAGGTATACTAATAATAAGAATAGATTCTTCTAGTACTAATAATTTTACTTTTATATATAACGACTCTTCTAGAAATCTAAAAGTATAACCCTAATAATAAAAAAAAAGAAGTACTTTATCTGCTATAAGGAAGAATACTAGTTATTAATCTATTTTATATAAGATAAGGCCCGAGTATATTACTAGTATATTATAATATATAAAAACTTTTATAAATAAATACTTTTTTAAAATAATATTACCCTCTATATTTAAAACTTTAAAGGATTTTTATACGATAATATAAAAAAATTAAAAAATAAAAATATATTTAACCTTAGTTCTTAAAAAGTAGAAAAAATAATTTTATATTTTACTACTACCTTATTTCTCTATTATATAATAGTAGAAGATATATTCTTTATAAATAAAAAAGAAATAACTAAGTAATTTACTCTTAAAAAAAATACTATACGTAGTACTAAGGTAAACTTTAAAATATAAATATAGCTAAATTTTTAATAGTTAATAAAAGCTAGCTTAAAGCGTACGTTCGTAAGAACTTTAGTATAAAAATTAATTAAACCCTAAAAAAAACTACTATTAACTTTAAAAGTAATATATTAATATATACTTTTAGTACCGTATAGGTTAAGAATCTAATTAGTATAATAATTTACAATATTTTAAATACTCTAATACTTTTTTTACTATTTTTAGTAGATACTAACTATATAGAAGTATATTTTAATAATATATTAAATATTATTATACGTAAAAATAGTATAATAATTCTAATTATATATAAATAGAAATATTTATTTTTTAATATAAATTATATAAAAGCTATTTTTTTTTTACTAAAAGAAAACTCTATAGACTTTATAATCACTTTAGATATATTTATATAGAATAACTTTATAAGCTATTTTATAATATAGGCTATAAGATTAACTTTACTATACTAGAATAGATATAGAAGTTATATTATTATTACTAAATATATAAAGTAGCTTTATATAGATTTAAGTTCTCTATTAAAAATAATACCTACTTTAACTATAAGATTATTATTAATATTATATAAATCGGTAACCGCGATATCCTTTATATTATTAACTTAAAAATATTATTTTAGGCTACTACCTTTCTTAATTTAATATTTATATAAGAGGTATAGGCAGCTTTTATATAATACTAGATTAATATCTACTAAGGTTTTTTAAATTTTATTATATATAATCTGGGTACTAATTTTACTTTAAAAGAGTTTAAAAATAGCGTATAAATTATAAAAGTAAAGTATTACTAAATACTTATAAAAGTTTACTAAGTAGTTAGTAAAATTAAAAGAGTATATAGCCTATTACAGTAAGTTTTTAATATTTTAAAAAATAAAATTAAATACTATATAAATAATAAAAATATTTTTTAAATAGCTATAAAAGTATTAAATAATACTATAGGCCTAAATAGCCTTATACTAATATTTCTCGTCTTTAGCGCCTATCTAAAAATTAGTATAATATTTTTACTATTACTAAATATTATTATATAAGCTAATACTATTTATAAAGCTTTAAAGGCCCTATAAATTAATTATATTTTTTTACGTTTATCCGTAGGAGCTATATTAACTTAGTATACGCTACGTCTTTACTTAATATAAGTAAGTAAAAACAAAGGCTTTATAACTAGGGCCTATTAAATATAAAATTTTTTAAATTTTATACCTAGTAGAGTAATAACTTAATAAATAACTTATTAGGCGGTAGCTATAATAATAGTAGAATAATAACTATAAAACGGAGATTAAATATTTATAGGTTATTATTTTAGGCAAAGTAAAACTATAAATTATATAAAATATATTTAATATATAGCGTATTTAAAATAGTAAGTATAATAGCTTTCTCTCTTTTTTATAAATACTATATACACGTAAAGTTTATAAATCTTTATTATATTTATAATACCGGTGTTTTAGCGTCTAATAATTAAATTAGGTAACCTATAATATATAGTATAGGCTTTTACTAATAGTAATAACTAACTAAATTATATTAAAAACTACTCTAACTTCTACTTCTACGTAGTACGACTAGCTAGTCTATTTAATAGGCTAGAAGATTTTTTAATTAACGTTTTTAATTCTAATTTAATTCTAACGCACCTTTTCTTATTTAAGTAAAATGTAATTTTTAACCTTAATAATATCTATAAAAATAAAGTTTAATTTTACCTATATAAAGATATAGTAAAATTTGTAAAAAAATAATAAAAAAAAAGTTATATTTTTTTATTTAAGATAAAGAACGGCGACGACGACGGTAGTAGTAGTAGTAGTAGTATCTTAATAATAAAAAAAAACTTTTTTAAAGCGGCGAAAGAAGTAAAGCTTTAGTAAAAAAAACTTATTAAAATAGTTAAAATTATTTAGATATAGGAATATACGTACGTATAAAAGTAGAGTTTTAAAATAAATAGTAAGTAATAGAAAAATACGCTATAGCGCTATAAAGTCGTTATAAGAGCTTACTATTAAAGGAGTTAGTAGTTATTATAAAAAAATTAAAAAATCCTACGGAGAGCATTATATTATATTTTAGTACTTTAATTACTATCTATCTAAAAAGATTATAGGTTATTAGCGCTAGTAAAAAAGTTATTATAATTACTATATAAGAAGCTTATTAAGAGTTAGTATTAATAACGTAATATAGTAGAAGTTTAAATAGCTAGCCTAAGATTACGTAATATTATAGTAATAACTCTAGGGGGAAGGATAGATTAATTATATAAAACTTATACTAAGCTCTATAATTAGTATATATAATAGACTACATCTATAAAAGACGCTATCTCTTTTTATTAGATTAGAGGTTCAAATCTAAAAAATAAATAAATAAATAGATCTATACGTACTATAGTTAACTAATAGATTAAATATTACTATAAATTTAAAAAATAGCTTACTAACTATAAAATAAAATATATAAAACTATACTACTATAAATATTTTTTATATAATAACCTCTTAGCTATAAAAAAAGAGGATATAATTATATAATCTAAATTTAAGAAGCTAAAAAAGTAAGATCGCCTAAAAAAGAACTATATAATAAAAGCCTTTATAACTTAAAAAAAAAAGTTTAATTTTATACTAGTAATAAAGCTATACTAAAATAATATTATTATAATATCTAGAGCCCTATTTAAGGAATCTAATTATACGGAAATTAATTCCCTTATTATAAATAATATTTTTAAGTCTATTACGTATAATTTTACTATTTATATAGGCCGTATATTTAATTTTAAAATAGTAAAAAAAATTAAGAATAAAAATATAGTTCTGTATAAAAAATCTCGCTATATATTTACTAGCTATTTAGATAATAATAAATAGTTTATTCTTATATAGTTATTAACTATTTAGAAAATAAGCTAAATACTTATTTTAGTTTTAGGTATAACACTCCTTAAATTATATAGTATAAAATATAAATTATATAATATTATTTAGACCTATATATAATTTAAAGACTTATTATTTTATATACTATATATAAAACCCCTAAAAGAAATAAACTATTTTTTTTTTAGTATAATCTTCCGAATCGTATACCTTTTATATAGTATAGCTAAATTAGGTTTATACTAGTTTAAAATATACTATAACTACTATACTAAAAGACTAAAGATATTTCCCTCTATATATAATTTATACCTACTTATAATAAAAAAAAGAGTAGAGACTTTTAGCCTAATAGGTATATAAATAAATAATACTTTAAGTATTATTTTACCTACTTTTTCTAATAGAGAAAAAAATAAATTATAAGCTATAGAGTTCTATATAAAAAAAAAGTTATTTTTTTATATATACATACCTTTAGAGTTTAATAAAATAAAAATTATTTTAAAAAAAGATAAGATAATTACTATAACCTAAAAAAAATAGAGTAAAGGCTTTTATATAATAAATCTAACTAATCTAAAAGCTTAACAGTAGTATATTAAGTAGTATATAAAAAATATATATATTACTTCTATCTATTAACTAAAAACTATATTTAACCTTTTTATAGCTATATAAATAAAAGAGTCTACTATATTAGAAGTAAAGGTACTAAATAAGAGAATTAAGTAGTAAATTAAGAATATAGAGAAAGAAGTTTTATATATTTTATTAAACTTTTAACGTACAAAACTCTTTATTTTTATAAATAAATTTTTTATAAATAACTAAAATTTTAGTTTATAGTTTAAATATTTTATTATTTTTAGAATTAAAAATTATATAGATACTAAGTTTACTATATATAGTAATATTATTTATTAAAACTTAACTAAATATAAATAAGTTACGCGAAGTATTTTTACTAGTAAGTTATATAAAATAGTTATAGGCTTTAATATAGTTATTACTCTTAGTACTACTATTAATAAGATTTTTTATATAATTAATCTCTTACTAGCTCTTATAATAGTCTATATAGATTCTAGATTTCTATATAATTATTTTATTAAACTTAGTATAATAAATAAGAAAAGGCTTATAATAAATATTATATTTTTTTACTAATTATACGAGAACCGCGAAATCTTTAAAATATAATAAATAGTAGAGAAGAATAATTCTATAAATACTTTTATAAAGAGTAAACTAAATAGTTCTCTTACACGATTAATATTTTCTAATACCCTCTTTTATAGTATTAAAGTTTTAATTAATAGGGTAGAGCCTGTATAAGAGTCTTAATAAAATATTTTATATATTTTTTATATTTTTAAATTAGATATCCCCTATTACAGAAATTGCTTTTTAATATTTTTTTTTTTATATATATTATATTCTTTCGCGTAACGTATAAAGTTATTAATTTCTTACTTTAGTTTACTGCAATCTTAATTAACGAGTAGTAGTATATTATACTATTTTATTTTTTATTATTATATAACGCGCGAATAACAGACTACAATTTAGTTATATAAGAATATATTAAAATAAAGGGATACTCGTATAGAAAAGAGAACTAATTATTTATATATAAAAAGAGATATAAAAGAATAGAATATTTATATAGTATTACTATAAAAAGAAGAATTATTAGTATATATAAAATAGTTAACCTAAATAAATTTACTAGTAATACAGAGCGTATAGATTATATAACTATAATTATATAATTATATAATCTATACTAGCGTGCAGAACCCCTATCTAGCTATTATATAAATAGTAGAGAGGAGAAAAGAATAAATATTAAAATATAATTATTATTATTTATTATTTTATACTATTTCCTATTTACTATAATATTACAGACGACTATTACTCCGTATAAGTAGAGTATAGTTATCCTAATATATTATATAAAAAAGATAAAGTATAGTATTAAAATACTAGTCTAAAAAAGGGATAAGCTAAAAAAAGTTATTTTTTAAATATAGTTAAAAGAATAAGCGTATATAAAAATTATAGAAAATATTTTTATTTTAGTTAGTATAAAATTTAATCTTATCGCTACGGCGTATAGCTTAATATATAGCTCTAGTATAACCTGTTTCAATATTTTATTTTAGACTTTATAGTCTATATAGGCAAAAGCGGCCGTGTATAGCAATTCTTAATAAGTATTTTAGTTCATTTCGGACGTATGGCCACAAGAGTAGTACGGTATTAGAAATAGTAGTACCTAAGGAATTATTACGCCAAGTAGTGGTAAGGCGGTCATTTGCCGATAAATAATTACAGTACATAACTAACTACAGAGAACGGCCGGAGGTCGTTTCGTATTACCAAGATTAGAAGCTACTCTGATTAGGAGTACCGACCGGGGTTGCGACCTTGCATAAACTTGCGCGCGACAGCAGACATAGGTCTAGTAGTAGCTTCTCGATATAGTAATAGTATTGGTAGGCTTAGATAGGACGATTATCAGTATTTTAGAGTAGTTAAACCCTAAGGGTGAGGCTCTAGGGAAGAAAGTCTATTTTATTAAAGAATAAGACTCTCTACATATTATTATAGATGGCGATAATAGATAATATAATTTTTATATAAAAAGGTTTCTAAATAACTAAAAGTAGCCACGGCACATTATTTATATATTATTTTAGTAAAGCCTAATGTGTGCACTGAGTTATGGTTGTTTAAAGCTAAAGTACCTGTGGATTTTTTTTTCGGCACAGGTGGTTTTTCGCTACGGGTGGATTGACTTTACATGTGGGGCCCTCGCACAATGCTACGGTATATGAGTCATGAACTATTGCTAGACAGCTGAGGGACAAGGTTGGCGCATCTGAACGATCTAGAAAGCCTCATTGATAGACTTGATATGTAATATAACGAACGGCCAACATCTGTGAAAGCTGATAATTTCCCCAAGAATGTAACGCCGGCTCCAGATGTCCTAAACTCACTTCATGAGTGCATCAAAGACAGAAGCTTTGCCAGAGTCTAGCTCCAAAACGTCCTGCACCTCTTGGTCGATGCTCTCCAAGTACTTCTTCTCGTCCCATTGCGGTTTCCAGCCTAGCTCAAACGGCTTCTCAGCAACAATATCCCCGCTCGACGTCCCCATGGCACGGATGTATTGTCTCGGAAATCCATACTCATCTGCGGCCTGCTCGTAGCTGGGCCAGATTTCTACGTTGGGTTGATTGACGAGGCCGCGCGCGTGCATTGCTTTGGCGAGGAGATCCATGGTTTTGTGCCAGGGGATTCGGTGCGCGAAGGGGAAATAGTAGCCGTTTTCGTTGGCGGGAGGAGTTTGGCCTAAGAGGATTTTGGCGACTAGGAGTTTGTAGAGAGAGACGAGGTCGGAGATGTGAGCTGCTGTTGGGGCCTAGGAAGCCGTTAAGGGATGTCTTGGGGATAGGTGGTGTGGGAGGCTAAGAGGAGGTGGTAGACTTACGGCGTCTTCAGGGAACTTGTAGACTTGCTTCAAGCGCATGCTGGTGCGGATGTATTGCGGAATGGAGACGGAGAGTTTGCGCCAGTCGCCAGTGCCACGGCCGTCTGTGGTAGAGTTAGTTGAGAGCATATAAAGCATTATTCCATGATACATACAGACTACGGGCGCTGGAAGTATGAAGCTCTTAACGCCTAGTGCTTTCGATTGTTCCACGATCAAGATGTCCGTCTGTGAAGGTACTTGTTAGTAAATTGGCCGTGGCCATCACTGGAAAGGAGTTGCTTGCCAGTCGCACTGGATGCGCATCGCCAATACCCTTTTCTTTCGCAAAGATTTCCGCATCACTGTCTTTGCATCGACCGTAATGCCAGCCACCAATATCGGTAAATGCAGTCAAGACTCCAGTCTACATCAGACTGTTAGTGAATGAGAATTAGAGTTCCATGCCCGACTCGCCTGAATGAAGTACACTTCCTGGCTGCTTTGTTTGCGGCGCTCACCGAGTGCCTCCAGTAGGTTCTGTGAGTAGCTTGCGACCATCGAGCTTGCAGTGTGGATGACCATATCGACTCATGGGAGTTAGTCAAACGATGTTGTACAGCGGGAGTATTGCTCACTGTGATTTTTCAAAACCACGTCCTTTACAGCCTCATGGTCACCACAGTCAAGCTGCAACACCTCTAACCCTGAGATTGATGCACTCTTGGTTTGTTCTTTGCTGCGGACGGCTGCGTAGATTTTCGCGTCCTTGATGGGCCCGTCCTTTTGAGTTGCAAACTCGGTCGCGACAGATCCTCCACTGAGAGAAGTCAGCATTTGCAATGATGAATTGTGGATCGACGTACATATAGCCCCCTGCTCCTGTGATGAGGATGTTACGGATCATTGCGTTGGTCTCCGTTGTTCGAGTGTGATAGGAGAGACTGATTGCTTTTAGGCACTCAAGTCTTGAAGTACACTACTACTTATAGTCTGGGCTCATTGTATTACCAAACTCTCTTCTTTCATCAGATAGGTCAAGGTGTAGAGGATTATGCTGGAAATCCGCGTATTTGCGTTGTGGACGTGGTAGTCATGTCATCCATCAGTACGGACCAATCAGGAGCCTCGATTCTAGTGGGACGGATTTCCGCGGGTGTCCGCTCCATTGCCGCGCATCTACGGGCCCAACATTGCGAAACCACGGGGCCGCTTCACCTGAATCTTGCGCGCAACGGCCATTGCTCTCACAATGGGAAGCGACGAAGCGGACGTGTCACCGCTGCAGAGCGGCCGTATCTACCGTCGTTCGGTAAGCACCACAATCGTGCCACCCTTACTGGCAGGAGCTGACCATCGCAGTGTGATCGATGTCGCCATCGGAAGGTCAGCGCCCTACGATTAGGTGTATATAAAAGCCATGGGCGTGCTGAAACGTCTAGATCGCTTGCGACAGGGCCTCTCCGTGTTCTAATTGTGTAACCGCTCGACTTAACTGTACGCACAGTGCTGTGGCACCCCATGTAACGCCGCCGAAGCAGAGAATCCTAATAACGGCGCAATAGTGAGTTTATAATGGAGATCTCTATTGAGCGTCTCTAATTAATCATAGTGAGCGCAAGATAGATGATATCATGAGGGGCATTGAGAGCATCACGCAACTCCTACAGGACAAAACCTCTCTCCAGCGGCAATCTCAATTGGGCGCACCGCAGTCTGCTAGTAGTTCTCATCCCGCCTCAGAACATGGTTCCGATCATGTATGGGACCATTCTACTGAGGTAGTGGATTTTGTAAAGGCTGTTGTAGCAGAGAATGAGTCCTCGCTGGGGACTCTGGCTGCGGACGATGCGGTGCAATCGTTGAAACAGGCTCTCGGCTCTCTGGACAACTCTGAAGGTTTGCGCAAGTTACCATGCCCTGATATGGGTATCTCAAGATCTCAGTCTAGCTCTGTCCTCCCTCCGATAGACGCGGTTCTTGTGGTCTTGAGATGGAGTCAAGGTATTCTCTTCCTACGCGCCTTCTTAATACCAGACTGATACCTTGTTCCAGAGCATTCGCACTTTTCAAGAATAAGCTGGATCTCTCGGATATTACCTCTCCAAAAATTCACAGATATCTGCCGCAATGTATTCTTTCCAGTTTCTGATTATGGTGAAGTCGACTTCATCCTCGCAAATGGTTATCTTTCGCATGTATTCTCTGAATACATAATCGTTACTGGACGTTCAGAATATCGCAAATACTATGATCTTTGTCGTATAACCTTTCAGAATGCCGTCGCGCGCTTACCACTCCTCCTGCCGACAACCGTGGAAGTCATTGCTGCGCTGGCCCTTGGGGTATGCTTGAGCCATGAACTTCATGCATCTCTCACTGACCATGAAAGGCATTCACTGCAATAGAGAATTCCAAGGGCAATTTAGCGTGGAACTTCCTCTCGGCCGCTGTGAACCTCTGCCAAAGCCTAGGTTGCCATCGCTCTCAGCCAACGCATTCGAATAATGAGTCCGACTCTTCCTCGAGCTCTTCCCTCTTCTGGACAATTTACATCATGGAGAAAGGTCTCTCACTTCGACTTGGTCGAGCCTCGCATATCCGGGATGAAGATATAACACTCGCTTGGGAGTCAGATCCACGAGATATCAGGGCCGCAAGAATACAAGGAAAGGTCTATGATCAGCTGTATAGTCCTGCCGGACTATCTAGAACACAGAACGAGCGAGTGACCATGGCACAGTCTCTTGTGGAAGAGCTGCGAAGCCTCATCGACGAAGCAAACGCGGAGATCATAGTGAGCTTCTCGTCACCCAAATCCTTCTTGTCTAACATGCTTCTATTAGTCCTCAATCCAAATTTGCTCTACAGATGCGGAGACTGATCCTACGCGTGTACTACACCTTCGGTGTCATCTGCTTTGTCACTATTCGCTACTGGCGATGCTCTTGCGAGCTATCCCGGTTCCTCGTGGCTCGTATACTGTTTCGGATGAGTGCATCGGCGTCGCACGTCACTGCCTGGACATTCATCTGAAATGCATAACACACATACGCAACTGCAATAGCGACCCGATTCTGGTTGCCCAGTATATCAATTGGTAAGCTGAATTCGACTTGCGTCACACTTTAAAGATGATACTGATGTTTACAGGCCAATCATACACATGCCATTTGTTCCATTCATCATCCTCGTAACGCACGCGGTGCAGTCTTCGGATGTTGATGACATTGCCCTGCTAGAGACTTTCGTAGAGTCTCTGAAACCTTCAGCCACTCCCATCACATCCACGCATCCATATCGACTTTATGGGCTCCTATGCCAGATTGCGCGGTCATCGATTGAGTCCCCATCTGCAGTAGACTCCATGATGAATGAGGAATTATTTGCAACTTTCGAAAACGTCGACTTTCCAGCCTACTTAGGCATCACGAACGAGCAAACCCTTGGCTCTGAGACACTATTTGATAATCTCAGTGGGTGGTACTACAACAACCAGCATTTGATGAGCCTGTTCGACGGCGACGCATCACTAGAAGGCTCCTAAGCGACGGGCCAGCAGTGAACCGACTTGAGTTTTCCCAGGCTACAGAATATTACCCGACAAGTCGCGCGCTAAATTCTAGCAATTATATAGAGCCTGCTACACTTTAATATAGATTTTAAGAAAAAAGCTAAAGTTATAAATAAGGATAGCTAGTAGTAAAAAAAATATATAATAATAAAATAATATATAATATATATATTTAAGAAAATGTTCTAAATTACTAATTTTAGCCTATAAATAGCTGTAGTAATAATAAAAAAAATTAAAAATAGTAGGTAAAGTAATTTTATATTATAAAATATAGATTTATAATTAGAGTTTATAAAATAGTATTAGTTAAAAAAATGAAATAAAATATTATAAAAATAAAAATTTAATATAATAGACTTATAAAGTAGTTAAAAATTAATTAAAATTTTAAATTAAAAGTATTTTAAAGACGTAATTAAGTTATAATATTAATTAAAATAGTTAAGAGTACTAGTAGTGTTAGCTTTAGATAAAGCTTAAATCTAGTAAAGTTTAATTTATATTTAAATAATACTTTAATATAAAAGGGTTATAAACGATATACTACTAGAAGAGGATATAATCTTATACTTTTAATTAGATTCTACACGTATAGTAGGAGCTACTATAAACTACGAGGTTTTTACAATCTAAGTTATAGCTATAATAACCTAAAGCAGCCTGTTAAATTAAGATGGATTTTAGATTTCAGAAGAGCACGTTAAGGGAAAGGGGTTGATAGGTCTCGCACATTTAAATAATGTAGCCCGAGCCCGCTAAGCTTGGCGACGAATTTGCCGGCCCCAGACTCGGCGAGCCCTGTCCCGATGGCCTTGGTGACCGAGGAGCGCGCAATGGCAGAAAGAGCCCGGCTCCTGTTGAGCGATTAGGTCTTCTCCAGCTCCCTTTGTAAGGGCTCCTCGCCTCTGTATACGCTTTTTCTGCTGCTGCTTTCGCTTTGACGCTGCTTCATTAGCTTTCTCAAGACCGGCGATCCGATCGTGCATCAGCTCAGCTGAAAGCATCATTACTTGTGCCCCCTTCTTAAGCTGATTAATCGCCTCAATAATTAAAGCTGGTGAGGAGCTCTTATGCCGCCGTACACGATCGCGTATCAGAATTGACTGGGCCTCAAGCTCACGTACGTTGCTCGGCGTACGGGCTTCCCAGAGAGCTTCTACTATAGTAGGCGGACTAGGTGGACTAGGCGTACGAAGCTGTATATCTAGCTTTGATAGAACAGCGTCTGGCTGAAGAGGGACAAGGCCTGCGCCTCGAAAGGCTGCGCAGATATTGGCTGACGTGAAAGATTGATCAAAGGCTGCCTTGAAGGCTGGCAGGAATTCAAGCTTCGTGATATGGTTGATGTTGTGGCGGATCAGGCTCTCGATCTCACGGCTGTACGCGCGCTTCAAATTACCATTATTGTTTGTTCTAGATTTTCCACTAACACAGTAACGCAATGCCACCACACATTTTTGTATCTCTTTCCTATTTCGAGATTCAATGAGTTCGTCATAATTACAGACCAAGAGAGCTTGGTTGACAGGTGAGAACTAGGTCGGGATCCTGTTACGAAAGCGCTTCCAGTCTGTTAACATAAGCACCAACACCCCACCCTTCTTTCCTAAATCGTCTGAGACGGGTTGGGAATATCCGTAGCACCTCGATGCTGTTAGGAATTAAAATTAGCAAGAGTATTCTAGTCATAATACTTCTTGTAAAGAATCTTCTCCTTTATAGCGCTATTATTTATTAGAAAAACGATCTAAGTAAAACTATAGTATTATTTTATAGATCTTATAACCCGTATAAATTTTAGTAAAGATAAAAGCGTTTTAGTTTTATTAAATTACTATAGCCTATACCTTTTTTAGACTAGTGCCTTAACGCTACACTTTACCACTTTTTATATAATTAAATTAGTATAAATTTACGCTGGTAAATGGGTCGGGGTTGGGTTAGGGTTGGGTTACCTAATTAGGTAAAGCGTAGATTTTACTTAAGCAAAGAATACTAAAACTTTTTTAAAAAAATCTTTAATAACTCTTTAACTATTATAGGTATACTTATGCAATTTTAATATAAAGTGCAAATAGGCCTATATTATATATATATAAAATAAAAATAATAATTCTATTTATTAGATTCTATACAATTTGAAATTTTAATAGAATTTTTTCTTAAATCTTAAATTGTATAGAATCTAATAAATAAAAGTATTATTTTTATTTTATATATATCTAATATAGCGCTATTTACACCTTATATTAAAATTGTATAATTATATATATAATAGTAAAAAAGTTATTAAAGATTTTGTAAAAAGATTTTAGTGTTCTGGCCTGTGCGGATGTGACCTAACCCCAACCCAACCCCGACCCATTTACCAGCGTAAGTATAATACTATCTAAAATACTTTAAGTAGAACTTATAAGAATACTATTTAATATTTAAATTATAGTACTAATAAAGAAAAAAAGTAGAATTACTTTTTAGATTTTAGATTTTATAAAATTAATAGTAGTTATAATTATAGTTATATAAAAAGCCTATTATAATTAGTTTTAGTAAAAGTTTTAGTAGGTATAATACTAAACTAAAGTATAAAAACTATTAAAATTTTTTAACCTAGCCTTACCTAACTTTTTCGATACATTGAGTATAAAGATATATATATACTCCTCCTTTTTTAAAACCCCTTTTAGTTATCCTAAGCCACCACAGCCACAATATTTGTTCGATTAGTATATAAATATATAAAACTATTAAGTTATATTATAAGTTAGTTAAATAATTATAATTTTATACTAGTAATTATATATACTAAAAGTATAATTACTATAATTAAATAAAAAAATATAATATTAGTAGAAAACGTATAAAAAATATATTTAATAAAAATTATAAAAATAATAAGAGAATTATTTTTAAAAGAGAAATAACTTTAGTATATACTAAATAACTATTTATAAATATATTTATAATATTTATTAAATAAAAGAAATATTTAAAAAAAGTTATAATAATAATAATACTATATAATTTTTTAAAATAAAATATTTTTTAAAGTAGTACCTATATTTATATTTTTAAATTATATTTAGTTATATAATATTTAAATAGTAGAATTAATAAACTATATTATATAAAAATTATATTTTAGTTTTTTATATACTAATCTTTAGACCTGGCTACTATAATAAAAAAAAAGTATAATAGTAAATAGAAATAAGTTACGCGTATAGTAAGCTAAAGTAGTAACTAAAAGTTTTTAAAAATAAATACGAAGCATAGCCTAATATTTAATTATATTATATATATATAGGCTAGATAAAAAATAAAGAACGTATTTCCTATTAAAGTAACTTATTATAATTAACTAAATTGCGGATTTTAAATATTATATAAAATCTAAGGCCTAAAAAGTTTATTATAAAATTACGTTAGAAATAATAATATTATTAAATTAATTCTAGTTTTATATATTTGTATATTAATCGAACAAATAGTGTGGCTGTGGTGGCTCGGGGCGACCAAAAGGGGTTTCAAAAAGGAGGAGTATGTGCATGCCTTTATTTAGGTTTTATATTTTACTATTGCTAGCTATATTAATATTTAAAATATAATTACTTTATAAAATTTAGCTAATACAAACTTTATTTATATATAGTTATACTTAAAAAAATAAGCTTTTTATATTAATATTTTATAGGTACTTTATTTAGTTAAGCCATAGTAAAAAGTGTAATAATACATAAAAATAATAGAGGCTAGTAAATAAAGATAGCTAAAATAGTAATATAAGTTTAAGAAAATTAAAAGCTATATTAAAAATAACTAATTATTAAAGGCCGGCACTTATTTATTTAGTTATTATTATTCTTTTTATTAAACTATTTCTTTATTATTAGTAAGTTAGTTATATAATTATAAAAAGCTTAGCTCTAGTAGCTATTTAATAGTTACTTTTAAAATTATAAAAATATAACTAACTATACTACCTATTAACTCGTAATACTTTAAGCGCTATTTATTTATTATCTATTACTCTCTATTTTTTATAAGCTTTTATAACCCTAAATATACTAACTCTATATAGTTATTTTTTATTACTCTTTACGCTCTACACTTAGTGCTTAAAATAATTTTATTACCTTTACCTCTATAATAACTTTTATAACTTTTTTAATTCTAGTAATACTTTTTTTATTAATTATTATTTATAGTATTTAGTTTTTATTATGTTTTATTTACTTATTATTTTAATACTAATTAGTAGTATTATAAAAGCCTTACTTAACTAAATTTACTTTTATATATTTAGTTTTTTTAGCCTTAAGATCTAGTTCCGCTATTTATTAAAATTATAATAATTTAAATATATTTAGAACTTTTATATAAATAATATCTATAACGCGGTATATTTTAATAGTAATAATAGTTTAGTAAATAATTTAATTACTTTTTAACTACTAAATACGTAACTACTAAGTAATTTTCTATTAAATATTAGTTAGGTTTACTTCTATAATTATTATAACGTTAATTTATATATAAAGCAGATTCCTATATAATATACCTAAAACTATATAAGTTATAATAAATCTAAACTTAATTTACTATATATAACGTACTATAGTATACATTAGTTACTAATTTTTAGTTACTATAATAATAAGGTAATAACTTATAATAATAAAAACTATTATAAAAGAGGTATTACGTATAAAGTAACTATAACTAACCTTATAGTATACTCTTAATACAGTGTCCTTATTAAACTTTATCTTTATTTTTTTAGTAAAACTTTTTTTAGTAAAAGCGTATATACTACTACTAGTTATAGAATAGCTAGTAGCTTACGCGTTTATTATTTCTTTTATAAGCTTTCTCGTACCTATATATATAGTAAAAGTATATATATTATTATACTATTACTTTACTTTTAAGCTAGCCTATATTCTTTTTAACTTACTTTTAATAATTATTATTAAAAAAGGACTAGGAGTTTATATATAAGTTAATAGCGAAATTTTAAATATAAAATATTTTATATAGAATACTAGCGTAAAAAAATATTTTAAATATAAACTATAGAGTGCAAAGAGTAAAGCGTAAAAATAATTATATAAATTAATATATTTAAAAATATAAGAGTTTATAAAAAATAAAAAGTAATAAATAAGAAGTAATAGTACTTAAAGTATTATAAGTTAATTAGTAAATATTATAGTAAGTTATATTTTATAATTTTAAAAATAACTATAATATAGCTACTAAAATTAAACTTTTAATAGTTATATACAGGGGAGTAACAGCGAAAAAGAGTACTTTAAAAAGTTAGCTTTTTTAAAATTATATAACTTTTTAATTAATAAACCTTAAAATATAAAGAAAATACTATTTTAAAGAGAAATATTAGCGTAGTCTATTTACTATATTAGGAACTACTTAGTAAGAAGTTTAGGAGTTAAAAAAAATTAGTAAATATAGAAAATTTTTAGAGTCCTATCTTAGGCTATTATAACTTTTTATTTAAGTTATAAAATTTGCTTATTTATATATATATTATAATAGTATCTATAATATATAAATATATAAAATATTTTTATATACTTATATATTATTTATATAATTATATATAAAAGTTACTTTTTTAGATTTTTTATATATTTGTATATTAATCGAATAAAAAGTGTGGCTGTGGTGGCTGTGTAGGCGACCAAAAGGGGTTTCAAAAAAGGAGGAGTATGTGTATGCCTTTATTAGATTTTTTATAATAAACTGGTAATAATAAATTACTAGTACTTAATATAGTAGCCTTTAGTTTCTATAACCGCCTTATAATAATTAGAAAGTAACGGTTTAGCACCTAACAGAGTTCCCTCACTACGTTCGTACCCCTGGATCGTCGTCTAGGCGTACTTATTACTTTTCGATAATTAAAAAGTAATAATATATAATTATTAATATCTTTTTATAGTATATTATTCTACTTTTTAATAATAGTATTTTTAAAGATCTCTATACTATATAAACTTTATTCTACACCTAAGTTACCTTTATATCCTTTATTTAGTTTAGATTTTAATAAATCTTATATATTTTTAATAGGATTTAAATCTGGACTATAGACTAGGTAAGTAAAAAATTTAATTTTATTATTTTTAAACTAGTTTAAAACGTTTATTATGTTATAAATAGGGGCGTTATCTTATTAAAATTACTAATCTAAATTAGTACTAATATAAAGTTTATAATTATAATATAATATAATAATATATATATTATTATTATATTAAAAAAAGTATAAAAAAATCTATTAAGTTACTTACTCCTATTTATCTTCGGTGTAACTTCGGGTATAAAGACTTTATTTATATAGTTCTTACTAGTAAAAAAAGTAAAAAAAATTAGGTATTTTAATAAATACTAAATTATATTTACCTCCTATCTAAATTGTACCCTAAACTTATAGGGTAAGGTCTCGGCCTATAAAATAATTAATATAATTAATATTAAAAAACTAAAACTATAACTTATAAATATATAAAAAGGTATATATTTTAATAGTTTACAAAATTAAAATAACTTACTTTATAATTAGCTAATAGCTAGTTCTTTTTTAATTTTATTATTACCCCGTTTTCTATAATATTATCTATTCTACTATCTCTTTTATATTACTAACTAATTAGAGAACATTATTTTTTTATAAATTTATATTTTTATTATTTTTAATATTTTTATTAGCGTATTTTACTACTTTTTTAGCGTCTTCTTTGTTAATTATTAGTTTTTTTTTACTTATATTTACAGAGTAGTATTTTTTTTTAAAAAAAAATCTTTATAAAGACTGTTTTATAATCTCTAGATTATCTTTTAATAATACTCTTTTATTTTCCTTTTTAGGACTTTTAGTTAAGTCTCTATTAATAATTTTTTATTCTCTCTCTATAATCTTTGTTATCCTACTCTTATTAACTTTTTTTATATTATAACTTTTTTATTTTTGTTATTAATACGTTAGATAGTATTATAAATAGTCTTTTTAGGCTTTGTTAAAGTAGAAATAATTATAGAAATAATAATATTTACTTTTAAAAGTAAGTTAATTGTAGATTCGAGTTTTAAATAATTTACTACTATTTTAAGAAAATAGAAGTATAGGTTCATAAAATCTAAAAGATATTATAATATACTATAATATTAATAATATATTACGTAATTAGTAATTATATAAGCAATAGGTAAATCTTTAATAATAATATAATTTTATAATAATATTACTAATATACTTTAAAAATCTAGTTACGTAACCTACACCAGTTCTAAAAAGGTATAGTTAAAATTTTAATTAAATATATTTACTAACTAAAAAGTTATAGGACCCTAAAAAAGGAGTTAAAAAATTACTATATCTAGCTAATTTTAATTTATTACACGTAATTAATACGTAATAACTAAAATTATAGTAATAATCTCTATAATTTTCTTTTTAAAACAGTATTATTCATGTATTTTTTAGCTTAGTAATTAATTTTATATAAATTTTTAAACAAAATAACTTTTTTAAATACTCTTTTTCGCTGTTACCCCCCTATAACTAATTTACTAATAATAAAAAAATAGTTTAATAAAAAAAATAATAACTAAATAAATAAGTATTAATTACTCCCTATATATAAATTCTTAGTATATATTAATATTTAATATTAAGTTTTAAGTTTTTGTAGTATTATTTTTTATTATTAATTATACTTTATATTTTTAAACTATAATCTTAATACTGTTTTATTGAATTTAATAATTTTTACTAGTATAGTTACCTCGCGTACGTGTTATTATCACCGCCTAGAGAGGGTTCCACCCGGGTGGCTGATGCAGTCAGCAAATCACGTGGGCTCCTATTTCCCGAGGTCGTCAATATGCTGCGCCCACTTCGCCGCCCTGGCTCCATCTAGCACCCCCAACAACCCCACACCCCCGAAGCTCAGCGCAGGCACATCTGAACAGTGTAGCACATATCCTAGCTCAAATTACTTATAATTTGACGCCAATTCCACCTGATATCCGCTGCGCATGCGAAAAAGGCTACCTCCATAAGTATGTCACAACAAGGCTCGCAAGGCCCCATGACAAAGCTGCCCGCAGAGCTACTGGAAAAGATACTCTTGTATGCTGTCGATGACGATCACGAACCATTTTATGGCGCCCCATACCCATGGTCCCCGATGGGGCAACGCTGCCTCCTAGAGTCAGTACGACTCGTCTGCTGGCGCTTCAACGACAACGCATGGAGGGCATATGCTAAAGTGGTTGGGAGCACGGCCTTCGATTTCCGGTCCCGAGCAAGCATGCAGGCGCTGAGCGCGATGTCGCTGCAACCAAAGCTTCGCCCTTGGATCAAGAAGCTTAGGTTCGTATACCATCATGCGATAAAGACAAGCGCAGAGAACGACGATCGATGCAACCAAGAAGAGCTAGATGGGATAAAAATGGTAGATGCGCGGTGGTACCCCAAAGTTTGGTCGCTCGCACGAGTCTCGCACCAGGCCACCGACTCACTACCGCTTCATACAAAGCAGCAGGTTGCGGACGCAGCCAGTCTCATCCTTCTCGTAGCGCGTGCTCTGCGCAAATTCGGGACTTTGGAGGAAGTACGATACTCGAAGATGTTCCGCTTGCCTCCACGATATACAGGTCTGGTTTTAAAGCGGCATGTCATCTGGGAGAGCTACACAGCGTATACTGACTATATAGCTCAGCTCGGGCTTGAGATTCTGCTTCGTGCGCTGGCGGAAGCGGGCCAGAGCCCTAGATTGTTAGACCTGGCGATGGCAACGAGCCAGCACCACACTTTTGTATGCGCGACGCCGCTTCCTCTCGTTCGGCAAGTCATGCGAAAAGTGGGGAGACTCCATCTCAATGTCGATTTCTTCGCCGAAACGTATATGCCCGAAGGGGAGCGCGTTAACCAGGTCGTCGTCTCAAAATCAACGTTCCCGCTCCTGCGAGACCTGGTGGTTAACAATTCGTCGTACGTGCCGATAGACTACTTTTACCAATTGCCTTCTCGCTCTGATGTTCCAGAGCTGGACACGATCACCGCAAATATAGCCTCTAACGATCCGAACGTTCCACTGGAATTCCTTTCTCGGTACGGATATAATGTGCGAAAGCTCGTCCTAGAGGATTACGGCGAGTCTTGGGCCCCATTACTTGCTCGCATTGCAGAGCTAAACATTGAAACGCTCGAGCTCTGGTACGTTCATGAATTTGAACACGAGATGGATTATGAAACCTTCATCTTTATGGTCGAAGGTGTGAATAAGCCGATGCTATGCAAGGCAGCGAAAAAGGTTGTTATTAAACCGAGGAGCTTCAGACGCAGGGTGCTTGCTCATCTTGAGAGCCTAGAAGAGCCTCCTGAGTCGTCGGATGGAATAAGTGTATCGGACGTCTTAGAACTACTGGCCGAGAGTGACGAGGGAGGAGAGTACGAAGAGGAGGATTCATTAGATGGCGATACGTGGCAGGATGACGATGGTAACAGTGCAAGCCATAGCGAGCGGGGGGTCGATTCGGAAGGTACCGATGATCCGTCGGTCAAAACAGGGGACGACAGTGATAAATTGCGACCAGAATTGGGCGAGATAGAAGACTCGTGTGATCTACGGAGTGACAAAGGACCAGAAGAGATTGGGAAACCAGCAACTGGCTCGGAGAGGGAGACTGAGTCAGAAGAAGCCAATGAAGCGGAACCAGATTTGTCAGATTGGGATGACGTATCGGACGGCGAGAGCACAGACTCGCTGGATATTTTCGGCAGAACATGAATGCACCGTTGCAATTGTGTGTTTCGACAGCCTTGAACTTTGGTATACAGGGCCCCGCCAATCTATCCACGGCAAACATACAGTCCGTCTTCCACTCTGGATGATTCACAAATTGAAAAGACATAAGCACATTCAACAACCCTGAGAATTCATAGAAGGAATGGATTCATCCGAATGGCGCGTGGGCGAGTATTGGACTCATGTATTCGCTTTGATGGTCAAGTGGCTACCGAGATTTCGTTTTCCAAGGCACCGATAGATGAAATTAAACTATTGGACGAGCGATACAGCCTTGCAGATTTCAGGGATCAACCGGCCGTCCGCCCATCTTCCTCCACATCAACTCCCTAGCCCAATTCCGCCTGTTCTTTCCAACCTGCCCATCTTGGGTGTGAGGTCCCTTCTGCCCTTCAACGTCTTTCGTATTCGTTCTCTCTATGCTCCCGTCGCAAAACATCACGAAGCCATCTAATGCAAGCGTCTTAATAACCGTATTGATCTTCAAATAAGGCTTGTCTAGCGTCACACCGGGCTCGTCGAGGTTACACAGCTTCCTTCTCAGCTTCTCGTTCGTTAGTCCTGGGAAATTGACGTTATCCGTACGAATCCTCGAGGGGTTGAGCGCAACCCCATCATCGGACCAGCCTCCACTGTACGTGTAGTTCACATATTCAACCTCGAAGACAGGCTTGCCGATAGTGTTGGGGCGCGGCGCAGTAGTAAAGTTGCTGTAGACAGTGCAGTTGAGATACTGGACGCATTCCTCGGAGATGGCGAAGTCGACGTCGTCAAATATGTCGCCGAGTATCTCGATGCAGTTCTTGATACCAACGGACATGCCCTTTGAACGCGCATACTGGGAGAGCTTGTGGAGGTAAGCGACGGTATCGCTGGGCAGGATATCGGGCTTGAAGCCATTATCGTTGGAGTAGACGTCTGTCTGATTGTCAGACAAGCTGGAAGCTTTGAATGTATAGGCAAGGTGGACGAACCGACGTTATCAGGCTCAATGGCATCGCAGCCCTTCTCGGCCGCCAAGTCAATTCGCTTCTTGATCACCTTCAACACGTTATCCCTCCTTATGTCAAGATACCTCTCGCCGGGCCAATCGGGCAACTCTTTGCCCAGGTCTTGCCTGTTGAACTCTTCGTAATCCGATCTCCAGCTCTCTGCCGTTGCGGCGGAGAAGTAGCAAATCGTGCGCTGCCCCAACTCCTTCATCCGCGCGATCGTCTCCGCAGGGGTCCAGAACATATCGATCTCGTAGATGCCTGTTTTTGGCCTGATGTAGCCATCGTCGACATCGGGAATGCCGGTGAGGATGAACTGTATGTTGGATTTCATAGGCGGGGTCCAATACGTAGGCGCTTGCCTCGTCGAAGGGCTGATACGGGAGGTAATGATGGATGGAGAGAGCGGTAAATCGCTGGCGGGAAGGCCATTGGCCAGACTCCCCAGGAGAGCTGCTGCCAGGCTAAGATGCGCAAGCATGATGCTACGTTCTGTATGATCCAGCGAGGACTTCGAACAAAGCGTCCTCAGTGACGCTTGCGTAACTTGCGTTTGAGATGAGAAGGCCGTTATAGCCTTTTTAGAAGCACATAGCTCTGCTGCAACCAACGCAGACCATGTTACACTTTTGAGCTCTATGCAACCCAAGAGAACGGAAGTAGATCTGCGGTTAGAGTTCCTTTTCTGGCAAGATAGATGGCCCCGGCTGAGTAGCCTTCGGCCAAACACGTGGGTCGGGCTGTAAGGCTTACGTAGGGCTCATTTATAAACGGTTATGAAGATACTGCGAGACATATATAGCATATTGAGCGATGCTGCAGTTACAATGAGACGCGTTATGGAGCACCGAATATACCCGGGAACGAGCGGATAAACTTCCATTAACCGGCTATGGCCCCCCAACATGATAATAGCCATATATTGCGCACATTCTAGCCAATGAAAATCGCTACCTTTATAGATCGCAGCACGGTATGGAACAATACCACAGAGGTTACTCTGCATTGTTGCTGTCCCTGGTCGGCATTTGGCTAGAATACGAAGGCGGAGCAGCGGAGTGAGATTATCGCAGAACTCAGGAAGCTACTTTCCAAAGCATGACGATTCGAATGGGGTTGTTGCGCAGTCGAACTACGATGGTGGATTACCAGACCTTCATAGAGAATAAATCAGCAGAACCCAAGCCTCATGTACCCTACCCACGCCATTGCAGCGGTTTAATTCATTATTCTCTTTAGACGTTTCTGATTCTCGCCAGTCCGATCACTCTTTTCCAAAACCAATGTATACGAGAGTTAGGACAGAGACGAAATCTCGAAACCTATGTATCATAACCAGGATGACGTTTCCTATGTAATCCTCCAGGCAGCTTCCATACACTTGCTATTGGAACAGTAGAGCATCTACCTCTACAGCGAGACTGCATTACATAACCTACGGTAGCTCGATCCACAAAGTGACACTACGTTTGAGAAATAACCAGGTAGCTTGCGATAACAATACGCAGTGGCTGCACGTTACTCTGCATGGGAATGATTAAGCTGAACACATGAAGTGCATCACAGGCATACATCGCTACAGCCCCGGTGCCTCACGCAAGGATGCGTATCTGGCGGTCACATCTCAGGACGCTGTTGCTTTGATCACCGAAGGTGTTGCGTCTACTTGGTCGTGGTCGTCGTAGGCATCCCGAACACTCTCAACGCTGTCGCGTGGATGATAATCTTTGTTGAAAAGGGCTTCCATATCTTCGAGGCTACGCCGGCTCGTCTCGGGATAAAGGAACCCTATATTTCATAAGCATGGTCTGGCCTCTGGCTGAAAGGACGACCTACAGATGATGATAGCAGAGACCAGATTAGTACTCATAAAGATGAAGTGCGTCTTTGAGCCAATCTTGTTCATGCCGATGGGCCATGTCTGGGACGATATGATAGACCCAATTGAAGAGCCGGATGCCGCGATGTTCAATCCGCGTGCTCGAAAATTCGTTGGAAAGATTTCTGAGCCGTATACCCAGGCTGCTGGACCAAAGCCGATCGAATAGCCGAACGTGTAGATGAAGATGAACAGTATGCAAACGTAATCAGCGGCGTGGTTGGTGTTGTTGGGATATGCCAGTGGCAAAGCGCCGTTCAACTGCTAGCTATCAGCCGTTGTACCATTGAGCATTAGAAGACCCTACCAGCAGCGCAAGACCCATGACGAGGCAGGATGCGACAAGAGTTAATCTTCGCCCAAATTTATCAACAAGCCAAGTGTCTATAACTGTGCACCCAATCTTCAAGGTGCTTTCAATACCACCGATCATCAGAGTCAACTTGCGCTCGATTCCGAGACTCATGAAGATGTCCGGCAGATAGTACTTCATCGACGTGTTTCCGCACATTTGAGCCTGAACGTGGTCAGCCAAGGCACATCTACTTCGTACCCTGGAGATTCATGCCATGAATTGTAAGAGTGCTGCGCGCCATAGCCGGTTGAATAAGGGTCGATTGGTAAAGAGTACAGTCCACCCTTGTTCGGTCGCGCTTCGTCGTTGTTGTACATCTTGTTCGATCTCCTCTAGCTCGACGACGACGCGCTGGTCCGTAGGACTCAAGGCACGTAGCCAGCCAAGACTTCGTTTGGCGGCATCGCTCCGTCCGTGCTCTACAAGCCACCTAGGCGTCTCCGGGCATAGAAACACCCCAAGGAGGAAGATGGACTCAGGTATGAACTGCAGGGCCATCGAGATACGCCATCCGTAGTAATTTCCGCGTGCCGTCTCCCAGTGGCTGATACCATAGCCGACCCAGAAAGCGATGGCAAGCCCAGCGACGAGACCAACGTGATTGATCACCACGTATCGGCCTCGATGCTTTGCAGGTGAGACTTCGCTATATCCGAGTTAGCCATTGCGACCCCGGCTTGTATGCGACTTGCCTCTGATACAGTGGGACCGATGTAGATACAATGGCAAGCCCAACACCGCATACTATGCGGCCAGCTATCATCATTGCTACACCGCCTTCTCCTCTTGCGCTTGTCTGAATCGCAGCGCCAATTGCGGTCGTAAGCACGCCGGTCGCGGCAGCCACTCTTCTTCCGAACCGGTCTGCGAGTGGGTGCGATAGGAAAAGGTAGCTGAGCCATGTTCCGAGATAGTATATCGAAGTGATGAGACCAGTCATCGCTTTTGTTGGCTTGTGCAGCGATTTAACGAACCCTGGGTGTACATATATCGTAGCCATAATACCTGCAGCAGACTATTAGTCGATTCACGAGCTTTCGCGGTGTATGTCGCTTGTTGGTCCATTGCGGGACGGTATCGCCTACCAATGTTGTACCTAGAGAACCATGAGCGCGATAATACAGGGTAAACATTGCACATACCCCCATGCCAAAGAAGCGAGCCCAAAGAAGAGACTGACGACCAGCAGGCGGAATGAAGCCTTCTTTGGTAAGTTTGCGGCCGAAGCCGACGAAGCCGCCATCCCGACAAGCTGCGGTGGCAGAAGAGGTTCGTTACTGTCGGTGCTCGATGCTGCTTGTGGAATTAGCTCGACTGAACGGTCGGACGCTCTCCGTATTTGAGGTGGGCTGACAGCAAAGCTCCCCTGCATGTCGGGTCGAGAGTGGCGTTCGGCTCCTCATGATCCCCCACGAATTTGTGTAAGACCGGCAGTTCGGTGACAAATGGCTTATGGACGACGTAGGAAGTCCTAATGCAAGCCTCGTATTTGCTGCCTTACGCGCGCGTATTGAAGCCTACAGGGAGGTTGCGTCCTAACATTGAAGGGCGATGTCTAGTAGCTTTTGAACCACTTCTTTACATCTGATGTTGCGGAACGCAGATGTAGGTCGAGAACGACGCGCAAATATGTGCCAATTAGAAGAGTGATAAGAGGCGGCGAGTGCTATAAAACACCCGCTGCAGTCAAGAATAGCTGTGAGTTTGATAGAGTACAATACCCAACGTGTTCTTCATGCATGTGCTAGGTTGGGCGTACTCGTCGCTTCACAACCCGCACTTCATGCCGTCGTCTGTATAAAGCAGGCAGAACGAGACAATCTTTTCCGCTGCTGCAGTGTCGACCTGGGCGCGGAAGTGACACTGAAGTGTTCAAGACGGATCAGATGGCGAAAACAAGCTAAATCTTTTTCGGTGTAGCTTGGTCTCGGGACACGTGGAACCCCGCCTTCCAAGGTTTCACATCCTCCTCGTCTCTTCTAACCATCGGAAATCTTCCATCGATCTCGAATGGCAGTACATCTATGAGAAGGGCAAGGATCAATGTGCCTACTTCGCTGCTCAGAAATGACAATTCAAAAAGCGGCATCCGGCTGCGCTCATGGTCTGGCGCCTACAGCCCCAGCTCCGGGCGATGGTTGCTTGGCCGTCCGATTGTCCCTCGTGGCTAAATGCACTGTTGCTCGCCACAAGGGAGTAAAGAGCGAATCGGCGTCTCTTTTCGAACAACTCCCTGACCAATCAGGTTTACCCTCTCATTATTCGTGATACAGGATTGCCTGGTTCTTGCACGTTTCAATCTACCCTTAACTCCATTTCATTAGCACCTTACACAAGGTCGAGACGGTGCGGTGCTTTGGGCAAGTATATTGATTAAGTGAAATTATCAAGATGGAGTCTGTGCGAGTCCAAGCGGGTAAGAGGGCGGCTCAAAAGTACATGCTTTCCTGCAAGGGATCGCTGTACCGTCCTCGTCGCACCTTCGATCTCAACTACAGCTTGTCTACGCAAATATCTTTGCTCCACCTACTGAGGAGACCACTGTTTCTGCTCTATGGATGATTCATATTAATTTTCCCTCGCGATGGCTAGCAGGACGGATGTGGAAGGGCAAAGATTGCTGGAAGGTACGTTTTGTTGAACCTGTTCAGCAGTCCACGTAGCTGACGGTCACGGGCGCCGCAGACTGTCGACATGAAAAGGGGTCCACTTCTATGGTGAGTGTGCAAGAGGTACATCTGGCGCTCGAGGCCTTGACTCATGAATATACCCAGGGCGTAGAGGAGAAGGTTAGCTGGCGAAAGCTCCCACAGAAGAAACAACTCCTGCTGTTAGCATTATGCCGCCTTTCTACGCCCCTCTCGAATGCCTGCCTGTTGCCGTATCTCTACTACCTAGTCAAATCGATCCTGTCGGATCCAGACCATCCATCCGCGCCACAGAAGATCTCGCGTTTGACTGGTCTTCTAGTCGCCGCATACCCGCTAGGCCAGATGTCAACGTCGATGATGTGGGGTCGCTTGTCAGATACATATGGCCGTAAACCTGCCATACTTCTAGGGCTTTCGCTCAGCGTTATCGCGAACCTTGGCTTCGGTTTCTCGAGAACGATAGGGATGCTCCTTTTCTGGAGGGTACTAGCGGGCATGGCAAATGGTATACTGGGCGTGATGCGGACTATGACTGTCGAGATTGTTAAAGAGCGAAAATACCATGCGCGGGCCTTCTTGGCGTTACCAGTCGTCTTCAACTCGGGGCGTGTGGCAGCATTAGCAATCGGGGGTTGCTTAGCGGATCCTGTGGATAATCTTCCGTGGCTATTTGGACCCTCAGGCGTCTTCAATGTCGATAGAAACGCCGACGGCGTAAGTGTCCCCGTGGTATTATAGACTTTTACTCAGCATTTCTAACGTAGGTTGCCTGGGCGCTCGAATACCCATACGCTCTTCCGGCGCTATTTAACGGAACGATTCTAGCCATATGCTTGATACTCGCTACGCTTTGGTTGAAAGAAAGTTTGCCATCAAGAGGGAAGAATTGGGATCCCGGACTTGCTGTTGGTCGAGCCATCTCCGGATTTATCACGGGGAAAATGGCGCGAAAGGTTGATACCGGCTACACTCCGATTGAGATTGAAGAAAGAGAATCTCTAGCCGCCAATATGCCGATCGCCACCGAATCTGCCTCATGTTCTCCAACTTCGCCTTGCGATGGAGTCAAGACAAGGCGGCCTCGGCTTCGCGTCACCTGGACACGTCCTCTTCTCAAGACCCTTGTATCTTTTGGACTGCTTCCACTGCACAATGCGACCTTCCTCCACGTATTTCCGGTCTTTCTGAGCATGCCTACGTCCGATAATCGTGGCTTTACAGTTTTTCGCTTTGCCGGTGGGCTGGGCCTCGCTTCGCCTACCGTGGGTCTTTATCTTGCCACGTTCGGTATCTGCGGGATTTTTTTGCAGCTGCTCATTTACCCGCGCATTCAAAAACACATCGGTAATCTCGGAGTCTTCCGGCTGGCAAACTGCATCTTCCCAGCTGCCTACGTCCTCGCGCCATATTTGTCTCTTCTCTCGGGACACAAGACAATCAAATGGGTCGCGATGGCCGCAGTATTGTTCCTTCAGGTTATGGCGAGGACAATGGCCATTCCCAGTAGTATCATTCTTCTCACGGAAGCTGCGCCACGGCGAAGCATGCTGGGCACGGTCCATGGCGCTGGTAGTACCCTAAGCGCACTCTCGAGCGCAGTGGGTCCTGTAATCGGCGGCATGCTCCTTGCACGAGGCATCGATATCGGAGCTGTGGGCATTGTGTGGTGGTGTTGGCTTTCAATGGTCGGGCTTGTGGCACTTGTGTGGAGCTTTGTCTTGGACGAGGATAGAAAAGACGAGGGGTTTCTAGAGAGAACGCAGCCGGAATGAGTGAAGCACCGTTTAAACACTGCAATCGTATTATTCCAGACACGTGCTGGACCGTTATTCCTCCTAATCAGCATTCCTTGCGATTCTGCAAAGCATTGTTGACGGCTTCGTGGCGTGTATGGATCGCTATTGGCAATACATACGGCTTGCTAGGTTCGCAACATCCGTAGTTACTATCCATCTCACTATAACCAAAACTAATTTTAGACAGGCGACACATTCTGTAATATCCGGAGGAATAAGCTTTCCGACATTCGGGTGTAGCAGCAGTGATACACGTGAAGCGTAGTGGTCGGCGAATGTCATTGACAGGCATGTGCTAACGACTAAACTACAAGCTCATTTAAGTTTATTTTGCATACAACAACCGTCCGCCATATGGGTCATTTGCCCATCCATTGAGGAACCATAGTCTGGGCTGACGGAGGCAGCACAAGTGTAAACCATAAAAGCCCCGCCCGTTACATGCACTCCTCCCGGGATTATAGCTCTCTTTTTCGTAAAAGAGCATGGTTACCAACCCTTGAAAAGGAACAACTACTTAGCAGAGACTGCAGACTATTTCGCACAGGTTGGACCGCTGTGGCATGGGCAAGTACAAAGCAGCAGCCGGGGCCGCCAGTGCACAAAGGGGATTTTCTTTATAATCTTATTAATAGGAAATCCCCCTTAGGTTTAGTAGGGCTCCCTTTTAGGTATAGTTACCTTGCTTAGTTATCTACTACTTTAACCTATTTATAAAAACCTCTTAACCCTTTTTTTTTATTCTTAATTATATCTTTTTTTTCCTTTTCTTTCCTTATTATATATATTTACCTTCCTATACTGTATATAAGTATATAATACTTATAATAATTTTTTTTTTTTTACTCTTACTTTATTACCTTGTTAAATTTTTTTATTTTATTTTACTTTATTCTCTAAGCGTTATTTAAATATCCCTACGTCCTTTTTCTTTACTTTATCTTACTTATAAAACGCTTTAGTTATTACTTTATTATAAACTTATAACTTTTTATATTTATTTATTTATATCCTATTTTTTAGTTTTTTTTGTTTTTATAACCTCTTTACGTAATATTTACTCTTTACTCTTTTCTTTAAAGATTACTTATTAAAAACTTAACCTTTATATACTATTATAGAATCTTTCTTACTTTTTTATTTATTTAGGAACTCTCTAGTTTTAATCTTATAAAACCTTTACTTTTTATTTAAAGAACTTAAATTTTTTATATTATAATTATGTTCTAATATTATTAAAAGAATATATAAGATTTTAGACTAAGGACTAGTAGGTTTTAATATATTCTAATCTACCTAGTAGGCCGGTACTTATTTGTTTAGTTATTATTATCCTTCTTATTAAACTGTCCCTTTATTATTATTATTAGTAAGTTAGTTATATAACTATTAAAAGTTTAGCTCTAGCAGCTATCTAATAGTTATTTTTAAAATTATAAAAATATAATTAACTACGCCTACTAATTAACGAGATACCTTAAGTGCTATTACTTATACTTATTACTCCTTATATCTTATAAACTCCTATATCTCTAAATATACTAACCCTATATAACTACCCTCTTAGTCGCCCTTTACGCTTTATATTTAAAATAATCTTATTACTTTAAACTTTAATTTTACTTTTACTTTTATTTATATAATAACCTTTATAACTTTGTAAATTCTAATAATACTTTCTTTATTAGTTATTATTTATAGTATCTTATTTTTAATCTATCTATTATTTTAGTACTAATTAATAGTATTATAAAGGTCCTATTTAACTAAAAAATCTATTTATACTTATACTTATATATATCCGGTCCCCCTAGCCTCTAAATTTTATTTTACTATTCTTTAAAGTTATAGTAGTTTAAACGCTTTTAGAATCCTTATATAAATAATATCTATAACGCAGTATACCTTAATAATAGTAATAGTTTAGCTAATAACTAAATTATACTTACTTAGCTACTAAATACTTAACTATTAAATAATTTTTTACTAAATATTAGTCGCAGTCTCTATACTTTCTATAGTTATTATAATATTAATTTATATATAAAATAGATCCCTGTATAAAATACCTAAAACTATATAAGTTTTAATAAACTTAGATCTAGCCTACTATATATAACGTACTATAGTATATATTAGCTACTAATTACTACTATAATAATAAAGTAATTATAATAGTAAAAACTATTATAAAAAAGGTAACGCGTATAAGGTAACTATAATTTACTCTATAGTATATTACCTTTTAATATAGTATTTTTACTAAATTTTTTTTTATTAGAGTTTTTTTTATTAGGAGCGTACGTACTATTACTAGCTATATACTAGTTATAACTATATAGCTCGTGACTTAGTTAGCCTTAGGACAGCGCCTTTATTATTATTATTTATTATATATTTTATTATAACCGTATATATAGTAAAAGTATATATATTCTTATACTATTACTGTACTTTTAGGCTAGCCTATATCCTTTTTAACTTACTTTTAACAATTATCTACCTAGTATACTAAATTATTTAAATATTTAGTAGTAAATTAGCGGTAAATTAAATATAGTAGAAATTACTTATTATAGTAATATAATACTATAATATAATAGTAAAGCCGTTTAGTTATAATATATATAAGTAATAATAGATATTATAACCTTATATTACAGGGGGGTAATAAACAAATAAATAAAAAGAAATTCCCTTTTTACAATAATATAACTATTTAACTACTGTAGAGGAAAAACGAGCTAGAAATTACTAAATTCTAAAATTAAAAAGTTAGGACTACTTTTATAAAAGAAAGCGCTAAAGAGCCGTATTATATATATATAAAAAAGAAATAAATTCTCTGTTCTAAAGAGCTTTATAAACTAGTAAAGTAAGTTTTAAAATTTTTTTTTATAATATACCCCCTAGTTAAGCTAATTAAAATAGTTTAACTATCTAAGCGGCTTAAAATTAATTTTTTTAAACTTATAGTAACTATAAAATTAATTTTAAAAAGAGCTGTTTTAAATAGACTTTTAGCGGATAGTATTACTAAGTAATAGAGTTTTAAAGTAAGAAACTAATTATAGTAAGCACGCTAGCGTTTAATAGTATAAATAGTATTTATATAATCTCTTTACTAACTTTTTTAAAATAATTCTTACTTTTTTTTTACTTTTTATTATTAGTTTTACGTGCTCTTGTACCGTCTGCCTATTATTATAACTTTTTACTTAGTCTTTTTTTTCTTTAATAGCTTTTTAAGCTCTCTAATTATTATAAGTATTATAAGTTAATTATTTATATTACTACTACTATAGCTACAGTAAGCTGTAATACTATTTTTAATTTTTACTTTTAAAATTTTTCTAGATTTCTAAATTTTAATTTTTTTTTAAAAGCTCTGCTAATTTTTATATAATAAATAGAAATAAGGTTTTCTAATCCCTTTTTTAATATAATAGTTAATAGCCTAAATATAGTTAAGAGTAATTAGTATTTTAAATATTTTAAGTATACTAAAGTTAGTAAAAAGCTAATAGGATCTAGTTCTTTAGCTCTTAGCTTTTTACTTAGTACTATTCTCTAGCCTATAATTATACTCTGTAAGAAGTAAGTAAAAAAAAAAAAATAAGTGTAATAAAGCGCGCTGATAATAGATAGTTTAATAAAACTAAAATATTATTTAGTCTTAGCTAAAAATTTCTATAACTTAGCTAAAAATTTCTATAACTTAACTAAAAACTTTTATATTATAACGTTTAGAAGCTTTCCTACTTCTTTTATAAGTTAATATACTACTACTATAAGCTAAAAAAAATATTTTCTATCTTTAATATAAGTAGATCTACTTATATCTCTTAATTAAAAAGATCTATAAATCCCCTAAGTTTTAAAAAATAGTATTTTCCTAATATAAATTAATAATTTTAATAAACGTATTAGTTTTATACCTATATTACGCTTATAAATAGCTATACTATAGCTAGTTTTTACGCGCTTAAATACCTTATAAAAAACTTTATACTAAAAAAAAAATTAAGCGGGCTTTAAAAATTATTAATTTTATTTAGCCTATCTCTCCTATTTAGCCTTTGTAAGTATAGGGCGCTATCTACGCCTTTTTTAATCTAGCTCTTCTAAACTCTACTAAATTAAATTTTAAAAATAGGCTGCGCCCTATAGTAAATAAGAGCAAATTAAAAAAAAAAATAAAAAAAAAATAGTAAACTATTTATTTTATAAACTCTATTACGCTATAAAAATAAAAGTAATATTAATAAAAAATATATTAAATTTTTTACTTAATAGTTTTTTAAAACTCTATTAATCTTTTTATAGTAAAATTAAAAGATTTAGGAAACTATTAGATAGTATTTATATAGCTTAATATTACTAATAGATTATAGAATTAAAGTACTTAATATTTTATTTTTATTATTTAAATAGCGCTCTATTTAATAAAAGTAATAGTAGCTATTTTAATACTAAAAAGCTAAGCTCCCGTTATTAAATATATATAAACAGATATAGATATAAACTAATATATATATTAATATTTTAATCTTAAAAAATTAAAAAAATTATATACTTACTATTATAGTCCTATTTATATATAAAAAATTACTAAGCGCTTTCTATTCTACTATAAGCCGCTCTATAGTAAAACGGCGAAAGAGCTTACTTATAAAAAAATATAATTTTTTAATTTACTTTTTTTAATTTTTACTAATATATATTTTATAGACTATAAAGCTTAATAAATTATAAACTACTATTAGATAGATAATTAAAATAGGTAAGAACTTAGGCAATAATTCTATAAATCATATTTTTAATAAAATTACTTTACGCCGCGCTTAAGCTATTTAAAAGTTTAATAAGCTAGTTAAATTATTAATTTATTAAACTTCTCTTACTAGGGTTATTATATAATTTTATTATTTTATTATTTTTTTTGTACTTTTTTATTATAGAGTTTTTTTAAGCAGTATTATTTTAAATTATTTATTATAAATAGTAGTTTATAAACTATTTAATATTTAATTTAAAGTGTTTTACACTGTATTACTATATAACTACTTAGAATTTTAGTTTAATAATTTTTTCTTTTATATTTTTAAAATTTAGTTACTTTTTAAATCTTTAAAATTACTAAGCTCTAAGAGCTTTTATTAACCTAGTCGCTAGTATATTACTTATTAAAAGGTATTTAATTTTAAAACTTTCTTTTAAATACTTTTAGTATAGCTATATATTCTATATATCTATATAGCGTAAATAGGTAGTTATAGATTTATTTTTACTTATAACTAGCCTAATTATTTATTAGTTATTATAAAATATACGCTTCGTAGCTCTAAAATCTTAAATAAGTTCTTTAAAAAAGTACTTTAAAGCTATTATTTTTTTTATTTATATACTTAAGCGCGAGGAGCTCTTCTTTAGTAGTAAATATTATAATAATAGTCTATCTTACGGCTTTCTAAATAATTATATCTCTAAATAATATAATAATATAGTTATATAAAAATTATTTATTCTCTAAATTATTTATAAATAAAGCGTTTAAATAAATTATAAATTTTAAACTTTTATATACGCTATATTAAATTACTTAAAAGTAAAATCTATAAAGGAATATAATTATATATTTTACTATAGTAAAGTATTCTTTACTTAAATTAATTAAAAAATAAAAAAGCTTTAATATAGTAAATACTATAGCTAGTTATATTATAATAGTAATATAAAAT
Organism: Pleoardoris graminearum; assembly: GCA_030770415.1. NCBI lineage: Eukaryota > Fungi > Ascomycota > Dothideomycetes > Pleosporales > Didymosphaeriaceae > Pleoardoris > Pleoardoris graminearum. The sequence continues at coordinate 163,708 of JASEKS010000162.1, forward strand.
ATAGATTTAACGCGCTTCTAATAAGCTTTAATTTTAATTTTTATTACTTTTCTTTTATTTTTAACTAGCTCTTCTAATAATAAAGGCGTTAGTAAAAAAAATACTAAATTAGCTATATTAAAATTTTTTATAATCTTTTTAATATATAAATTATAGATTAGCGTAATTATTTAGTTTTTTTAATTTTTAATTACTTATATTTTAAAATACTATTCTACAGCTTTATATATTTTTATTTTATATATTTCTAAAAGTTTATTGCGTAGTTTAAAAGCTTTTTATTAATAAATTTTATAGTATAGGAGTAAAATATTATCTATATAAAAAAGTATAAAAATTTTATAATCTATATTAAAGAATAAGTAAGACTATTTTTTTAAGTAAATAAGGCTAAACTTAGCTAAAGTACTAGAAAATTTTTTATACTATAGTATAGATAAGTCGCGTAAACTATATAAGACTTAGTTAAACTTTATATAGCTATTTTCTTATTTATAGCTATTAGATAGTTTATAATATACTAAATTTAAAGCGTTAATTAGTATATTACAAAATATCCTAATTATATTAAGCTATAAAATCTTTAGATTAAACTCTACTATAATTATTATAGCTATATAAAAGGAGCGCGCTACAAGTATTATAGTATATATTAATAAAAATATAGTTTTTAACTAGAGATTACCTCTAATAATAAGATAAATTTTATATTTTATAAAGTAACTATCCTAATTAAACTTATAGGTAAATACCTATTTAAGTAAAAATAGTTATTTAGTACTATTAAAGCGCGTAACTACCTACTAAGTTTACTTTTTAAAAAATATATTCTATTTTTTATATATAGCCTAGGAAAAGAGTAGGCGAAGTAGATATAAAGAAATAACTTTTTATATTACTAGTTTTTTTAAAAGCTCGTCGTAGTATATATAAGTTTTATTTTAAAATATTATTTTTTTTAAAGTCTTATTCTGTTTAGTAGCTTAAACTATAATATTATTAGTTATAAACTCTCTACGCTTTTTCTATATAAAATTTATACTAAAAATAAATATATTTATAAAATTATACTAAAAAGAGCTATCTATACTATTAAATAAAGTATTTATAAACTTTATATTACGTAATAGCTTACTCTCTAAGTTAAAACTTAATAATATATAAATACTAAGTAGGTTTTTATTCCTATTTTCTAGTTTATTAGGATTTTTAAAATCTAATTTATATAACTTTTAGCTCTATTAAATAATTAGACTATAGTCTCTTATAGGTCCCTATATTTTATAAATAAAAGTATAAATTATTTTACTTAATAAGAGGAACTCTATATTACTAATTTAAGTAATAGTATTAAATAAGCTTTTACCTACTATTTAAGAATTCTATAGGCTTTTTATTTTAAACTATTCTACTCCTTTACTAAAGTATACTTTATAAAAAACACTAAAGTAATTACCTTTTTTAAAGTTTATACCTTTAAGTTTTTTAAGTTTTAGAGTAAGCTAAAGAAAGATTAAACTAATATCTATATTATATAATATATAGATTTATAACTATTAGCTAGCTACGCTAATAGCCTACGTATATATTACTTATTTAGAGTTTTACTTACCTAACTAGCTAAAAAAATAAAATAAGACTTATACTAAAATATTCCTAAACTACTACTTACATAATATAATATTTTTATTAATTTTTAGCTTATTAGAGTTATAGGCTTATATATTAAAAATTTTATTAAACGCCTTACTTATATCTATAATCTTAATAATATATAAAATATTTATTAACTTTATAGCTTTTTTCCATAGAATAAGCTAAGCTTCTTTTTTTTATAGAAAAGAGTTTTATTAAACGTAATATTATGCGTCGTAATAATCTAGTTAAGCAATAATACTTATATTTTATAAATATTAAAAGCTACGTAACTAACTAATTATTTAATATAAATATATAAATTTATTTTAAATCTATACCTATTACATCTAGCTATATAATCTTTATTTAGTAGATATACGTAATAACTATAAATATATATATTATTTTAATTTAGGTATAGATTTACCGTTTAGTACTTTATAAACTTAAGTTTATAATAATAGAAATACTATTTAAACTAGCTATAAAAGACCTTATTTAAAAATTATATACTTTTAAAAGCTACTAAACTAATATTATAAAACGCTATAACTACTTTTATAATTTTTAACTAAAACTTTTTTAGTAAGTTTATACTAAGTTTTATAATAATAGTTTTATTAATAATATTTTAACTAATACGTTTAGCGCTGCTGTTTAGTTTATATATATTAGGAGGTAGTATTTTAATACTTATACTAAGCTTTTTTATTTATTTTTTAAAGCGCGATTTTCTGTACTATGAATAAATAATAATATTATTATTTTAAAATATTTTTATAATTTTAAGTTTATACTAGGTATATACGTACGTAGTAAAGCTTAAAAATATTTTTATAAACTTTAAAAGTAATTTTACTTATAGACTTTATATATAAACCTTTCTATTATAATTATTTTTAATTAATAATATCTACTACTCTCCGAGCCTTCTTTAAGGTATATTAAAGAGATTTTAGAAAATATACTAGTATAGTTATAATAATTTTTCTTTTAATTTTTAAAATATTACCTAAGCTACGTATATAAAAAAAATATTATTTATAATATATATACTTAGTATCTAAAATATAAATATTTTATACTCTCTAAACTAAATAATATAAACTTTTTAATGTAAATATTTTACTTTCTAGTACTATATATTCTTAGTATTAACATATAAATATATTAACTATAAATAGAGCTTTTAATATACTAGTATTACGCTCTAAATTAATAAATAAAAAAATAGAATGTTATATTTAATAAATATAAAATTATACTTATAAATAAGTATTATAAATATTAAACTCTATTTTAAAAATTTTATATATAGTATATTATCTAAACCTAAGTACTAAAGTTCTTTATTATAAAAGTAAACTTTAAATACTATATTTAAATAAAAGTCTTTTATAATAGCTATATTCTTTAATATAAAATTTTTTATAGAATTTCTATTCAGGCCGTTTAAAGCGTTTTTAATTACTTAAGTTTTTATACTAAAAATTAAAAAAGCTTATATTCTAGCTTTAATAGTATAAATACTATTAGCTTTTTTAAAAAATTTTAAAATAAGTAGTAATCTATTATTTACTAGATATAAAGTAGTATTATTATTAAGAATAATACTTTTAGAGAGCGTATAAGTATTATAATTTTATATAAAATATATATTACTATATTCTTCTAATTTACTACTTATAATAAGTAAAGAATTAATAACTATATATACTAAAGAGCTACAGAATTTTAGCTTATTAAACCCCTTATCCTATATAATATTCCCCTTAAACTATTTTTTTTACTTAAATATATTACAAAAAGCTATAAATTTATTAAATTTAAAGTACTTAAAAAGCTTTTTTTTTATCTTTTTTAAAAAGCCGCGTAGTATAACTAGTATAAATATTTATTAATACTAGCTATAGTTAACAATACTTAGTAAATTTCTAATAGTACTTTTTAAGTCTATAAAAATACTAGTATAGCGTACTTTTATTTTTTAACTATAAACTATTTAATTAGGAAAATAAGCTCTATCTATTAAATATTATAAAAATTTTAAAGCTTTTAGGAGTTCTTTTAATAGTTTTATTTTATAATATTACTTAAAAGATTTTTCCTATTTCTATTAGAGAGAGCTCCTTACGTATAAATATTAATTTTTAAATTTAGATTATACGTATCTACTCTATTTAATTAAGTACTAATTTTTTACTAATAGTAGTAATAAATTTAGTAATAGCTAGTTTACTTTAAATATTATTAAGTTTATATACCTCTACCTTTATATAAAGAGCTCTTTATTTATAATACTATAGCTTAAAAACTATCCTTCTCTACTCTACTTTTTTTTAAATAAGTATAGTATTATTATTACATAATATTTTTAGCGATTATATTAGTAGTTAGAAGCTCTTATTTAAAAAAATAAATAATTAAATAAATAATAATATCCCCTTTAATAGCGTAGTATATTTAAGTAATACTTATAAGCTTTAGAGCTACTATTATACTAATTTAGTTTTAAATATTTATTACTTAGTTTACTTTAGTAGTATAATTAGTTAGGTAGGCTTAGTATATAGCAATTTTAGTAGTATAATTATAGTAAATGTTTATAATTTTAGTTTTAGACGCTTTTATAATACGTAAAAACTCTAGTATTTAAACAAGATTATTAAGATTATTAACGCTTTTAAAGTTAAGATTAATAAGATTTTAAACCTAAAAAAGTATATACTATACTTTAAGCTACGTATACTATATTAGCTAGCTTATAAAATTAGTAAAACAGATATTATTAGTTAAAAGGGATAAAATAGCTTTAGTTATTATAACGCTTAAAGAATTATTAGTTATAAGACTTACTAAGCGTTTAATAGCTAAAAATATAAATCGTTGTTAATATATAAATAAAATAGTATTTACTAGATTTATAAAACTAAGACCTTTAAAATAAAGGGTTAAAGAATTAATTAGAGTTTTAAAAAATAGGATTTTTAATAATTAGGTATATAAAAAGGATTTTCTTTTACTTTTAAAACGCCGGGCTTATAACTATAAAAAAAAATAAGATAGAAATTACTAAATTATAAATTTAAAGAGTTAAAACTATTTTTTTTAAAAAAAAATGCTAAAAAGCTATATTATATATATAAAGGAGAAATAAATCCTCTATTCTAAAGAGCTTTATAAGCTAGTAAAATAAACTCTAAGGTATCTTTCCGTAATAACTACTAAGTAAAATAAAAATATTTTTTATAATTCTTATTTACACTTATTTTTTTAACTCTATTTAGAGGAATAACTTTTTTTAGTCTATACCTTTTTTAGACTAGTATTTTAACGCTATACTTTACCTCTCGTTATATAATAATTATTTAACTAGTAGGGTGGCATAGTAGACATATACCTAGAAATATTAAAATTCTTTAAATTTTTAAGGTCTTCTATATAATAGGAGTTTAATTTCTTTTTTTATTGTAGTATTCTTTAAGCACGTCTACTTTATATAATTTTTTTTTATATAATAAAGTTACTATTAGTAACTACCTAATTAAGAAGAAAAGCACTATATATACTATATAACCTAATAACTAGCTCTTAAAAGTACTATACTAAGTTTAATTAAAAAAGGTATTATACTAAAATAGATACGTAATAACTATTTAATAATACTTAATAGTTTTATAGTTTAGTATTTTATTATTTTATACTACTTTATACTTATATATCTTTTATTATTTCTTTACGTTTATCTGTAGGAGCTATATTAACTTAATATATACTATATCCTTACTTAATATAAAAATAGGTAAAAATAAAAATACTATAACCTAAGGCCTATTAAATATAGGATTTTTTAAATTCTACAGATAGTAAAACAATAATTTAAGCTAATAACTTATTAGGCTATAGTAACAATAACGGCGGGATAATAACTATAAAATAAAAATAGTTTATTATAAATAGAATTAATAACCGTATACAGCACGTTTAAAAAGATAAATATAATATTTTTCTCTTTTTCCTATAATACTATCTAAAATATCTTTTTTAATTATTATAGCCAGAACTTCGAAGCCTACTTTTAAGCACCTAATAATTATAACTACTAACTCTAGCTAGAAATTAATAGTAATTATAATAATCTTAACTTTTACTAAAAACCTAAATAACTAGTAGGGCTATATTAAGAACTACCTAAAATATTATTATAAGTTTATAGAACGTGCTAGTCTTCTTAAAAAACTATTTTTTTTATTAATATTTTTAATTTTAAATTAGTTACCGTATAGCTCTTTATCCTTAAATATAAAGTAATTTTAATCTTAATAACGTCTATAACTTATACTTATATAATAATATAATAAAGCTAGTAAAATAGTAGCTTAAAAGGGCTAAAAGCTTACTAAGTAAGATAGAGGATAATATATACTTAATAGGTAAGAAGAAATTTTTTAAGATAGTATAAAAAAAACGAACGCGGCTCTAGAAGAACGAGCTCCTAAAAGTAGTTAAAATTATTTAGGTATATATATAGGAGTAGGATAGGTAGTAAGTAATAAAAAAGGAGTATATTATAGCGCTATAAGATAGTTATATAAAACTATTAAAGAAGTTAGTAATTATTATAAAAGAATTAAAAGATCCTATAAAAAATATTATATTATATTTTAATGTTTTAATTACTATTAAAAAGGTTATAGGTTATTAGTACTAATAAAAAGTTATTATAGTTACTGCGTAAGAAGAATATAGTAAAAGTTTAAATAACTAGCCTAGGGTTATATAATATTACGGTAATAACCCTAAAAAAAAATATATCTACTATTATAGCAAATACTAAGTAGGTATTTATAAAAAAAATTATAATATATATATAGTACAAATCGCGCCGTCTAAAAAAAGTATATATATAGGCCCGCGCTGGGCGCTATAAAGTATAATATAGACTTACGCTAAGTACTATAAAAAATACTATAAAGGGTACTATAAAGTATATAATATCTATAAAGTAAACTAATATTATAACTAAACTATTATAACCTATACTAGATATAATAATTATTAATAATATTTAATACTATACGTAATACTATAGTACTATAGGCGCGTAATAATTAATAAGTAAAAATAACTACTATATAATAGGTAAGATCCTTAAAAGCCTAAAACTATAAATAAAGTAACTATTACGTTATAATCTACCTATATTATAAAAGAAAAAGCTAATTAGCTTATTACTTATAAATATATACTAGTTACTAAAAGTATAAAGTAAGTTCCTTTATAAAGGTAATAGTAATAATTAATAAATATAAGTATATTTAAAAAAACTAGCAGTATAATAAAAATATTATTTTAAATATATAAAAGAGCTTACTAAATATAAAGGTAAATATAAAGAACTATTTAAGCTTTATTAAAAAGGTAATAAAGTATACTAGTATAAGTATAAAGTAGGTAAAAGATATAAAAAGCCTTAGAGTCTTTTTAAGCTAAATACTTTTAACGTAATAAAAATAGCTAGTAGGTCTAAAATAATAAAAATAAATAGCTTAGTATATAACTAAATAAAATAAAATATTCTATATTAATTATTTTATTATAATTTTAAAACCTTAAGGTCTTTATTAAAACCGGACTATATATAATAAAAGATACAGCTTTTAGAAGTACGGAATACTATTAAAAAATTAATATAAAATTATAAGACACTAAAATCTCTATTTAAAATATATTATATTTTTAGGTATATCTTACTATTTAAAGTTAGAAAATAAAAATTTATTTTTAAATAGGACTAGCGTGGCGAACTAGGCCTAATTAGGTTTAGCTTAGTAATTTAATAACTATTTAGTAATATATTAATTTAGGAATTAAAGAACTAGTTATTAGTTTACTTAGAAGATAAAGCACTTTTCTCAAATAGTTAAGTAGCCTTAATTAAAGGCTTATTAAAAAAAAAAAAAAGAATTATTTAACTAGTAAGCTAAAAATAAAAAAAAAAAAATTTTTAAAGAAAAAGACTAGAGTATTCTATTTACTAGCTTAGGCGCTGCTTGCTAAAGTATTTAGAAATAAAAAAAATTAGTAAATATAAATAATTTTTAGGGCCGTACTTTAGACTAGTATAGCCTCTAATTTAAGATATATAATTAGCTTATTATATATATATAATAATAAATATAATATTTTATTAGTATCTAGATTATTTTTTTATATTAATATATTAATTATATAATTATTTTTAAAAGTTAAATTTTTAAATTTTTAATGATAAACTAGTAAATAATATATTACTAGTATTTACTATAGCATTCCTAAGCGTCTATAACTACCTTATAATAGATAGGGAGTAATAAAATATACTTATTAATATTTTCTTAGAGTACTTTATATTACTTTTTTATTTTAGCTCTTTTAAAGGCTTCTATACTTTCTAAACTTAATTCTATATCTAAATTAGGCTTTTTATTATTATTTAGTCTATATTGTAAATAACAGTATATATTTTTATAGAGGCTAAATTAGTAGTATACGCTAGGTAACAAAATAGTATAATTTTTTAATTTTTAAAATAATGTAAAACGTCCGTTATTTTATAAATAGCAGTGTTATCTTATTAAAATTATAATCCTATATTAATATTTATATTAATTGTATAATTATAATATAATATAACTATATATATATATTATTATATATTATATTATATAAACAAAAATCTATTAAGTTATTTACTACTTTTTATTTTTGGTTTAACTCTAGATATAAATATTTTATTTATATAGTTATTACTATTAAAAGAAGTAAAAGAATAAGATATTTTAATAAATACTAAATAACTTTTACTATTTAATTAAATAGTCTTATAAACCTAGACTGTTAAATTATAATTTATAAAATTATTAATATAATTAATATTATAGAAATTAAGTTTTAACGTAAAAATATATAAAGTTTAATATATCTTAAAATATTAAAATATTAAAATAACTTACTTTATAATTAGCTAATAGCTAGTTTCTTTTTATTTTTATTTTTACTTCTTTTTTTATAATACTCTTTTCTAATCCTTTCCTATTATATTATTAACTTATTAGAAAATATTATTTATTTATATTTATATTTTTAATATATTTTATATTGTCTTTAGAGAATTTTAGTTAATTTTTTTTTAACTAATTATATGTTTTTTATAACTTAAATTAATATTCTAACGCAAAGCTTATAAAAAGCCGTTTATAAAAAGAGTTTTAAAGTATTTAAGCTATATTCTAATAATAGTCCTTTATCTTATGTTTTAGGTCTTCTAAATAAGTCTCTATTAATCATTTTTTTTTTAAAACTACTCTACAAACCCTACCACTTTTACCATTATTTATATAATTATTATTATTATTTTTTAATATATTATATAGTATTATAAATACTATTAGGAGCGCTTTTTAAAATAGAAATAATTATTAGTATAGACATATTTACTTTAAAAAAAAATTAACTCTAGATTTAAGTTTTATTAACTTTAACACTATATAAAGCGAATACGAGTCTAGATTTATATAATTAAAAAGATATTATTATATACTATAATGTTAATAATATATTATATATATAAAGGTATATATATACTCCTCCTTTTTTGAAACCCCTTTTAGTCGCCCCGAGCCACTACAGCCACACTTTTTATTCGATTAATATATAAATATAATATATAAATATATATTATATAATTAGTAATTATATAAGTAATAGTAAAATTTTTAGTAATTATATAAATTTATTATTATATAATAGATTTTTATAAATATTTAAGTTACGTAACTGTTACTAGGCCTAAAAGGGTATAGTAAAACTTTTAGTTAAATATATTTACTAACTAAAAAATTATAGGGGCTTAAACTAGAGACTAAACAAATATCTTTATTTCCCTAATTTTAATGTATTATATATACTTAATAAGTAGTAGTCTAGAATATAAGTATAAAAGGTTTATTTATTCTTTTATATTTTATTTTTATTACGTTTTACTCCGCCTACTAATATTATAAACCAATACTATTATTATAAACTTATTATATAATTTAAAGTAATATTTTTCTACTAAATTGTACGTAAGTTTTTATAGTACTTATTAAATTTTTAACTATAATAATAATATTAAAGGTCTGCTACAATAAATTACCTATATATTTTACTTATTTAGCAGCTTTATAAAATAAAATAAACTATACCTATAATTATTAGTACCTACGCTACCTATAGTAATTACTACCTAATTAATAATATCTACTAAATAAGAATAAAAATATATATTTACTTATAAAGGCATATATATACTACTCCTTTTTTAAAACCCCTTTTAGTCGTCCCGAGTCATTACAGCTATACTATTTGTTCGATTAATATATAAATATAAATATATATTTACTTAATTCTACGTATACTAATAAGCCCTAGAGATTATATTTTTTTTTGGTTTTAAATTTTATAAGTATACTAATAAATTTATATTATCTTATTAGTCTAAGTCTAAAATTATAATTACCTTAAGTTTATTTTTAGCTCTATTAATAAGAGTATGTCTTTTAGTATTTTTCTCTTAACTACTTATTTTTAAAAAATTATTATTTTATTAGTATAAAGTTTCTACGTACTAAAAAGAATTTTAAAATAATTAAGAATAATATAGTTAAAATAGTTATTTTTTAGTAAAAATTTACGTACACGTAGATTTATATAAAACTTATTAATAAGTAATATATAAGTAGATAGTTTTAGTTAACTTTAGATTTTATACTAGTTTAGAGTATTACTACTATTAAAAATAGTTAGTATAAAAGGTAGTAAGTTAGTAACCTATTTAAAATTAGTATAGTAATATATATTTTAAAATTAAAAAAAAACTATAGAGATATAATATAGTAAAGTACTTTAAGTAGGTAATAATATAATTTAGAGTATAGAACGAATAACTAGACTTACTTAATAACTAAATATTTAATTATATAGGCTTTAGGTAATTGTCTAATAACTTTATTAGTATTAAAGTTTATATATCTAGTTACCGAGTTAACTAACTATTTTATAATAATTATAAGTAGTAATCGCTAATAACTTTAAGAATAATTATAAATAGTTACTAATTTATAAATATAGATTAGGGTATAAGCGCGTTACTATATTTAGTAAAATAATTATAGCCCGTACTAAAATAATCGCGTATAACTTTTAAAAGGTTAAAATTTATACTACTTATACAGGGGGGTGACAAAAAAAAGTTTAATTAAATAAGATATCCTTTTTAAAAATTTATATAAAATTAAATAATAAGTCTAGAAATACGTAAGTAATAGCGTTTTAAATAAAAAATTTAATAAAATTATAAAAAAATTTTAAGCACTACTTATTAAGTATATATAATAAATTAAAATTACGTAAATAAAAAGATTTTATAAGCCTCTACTTTATCCCTATATAACTTTTTAGTTAGTAAATATATTTAACTAAAGACATTACTATACCCTTTTAGGTATAGTAAAAGTTATATAATCTAAAGTTTAATAAGGATTTATTATATAATAATAAATTTATATACGAAGTAAAAATTAAGCTATTACTTATATAATTACTAATTACGTAATATATTATTAATATTATAGTATATAATAGTATCTTCTTAATATTATAAATCTAGTCTCTTATTTCCTTAATATAGTGCTAAATTTAAAAAAACTGAAATTTAACGTTAATGTTTTTTAAAAGTAAATATTTCTATTCTAATAATATTTTTAATAGTATATAACGTATTAAAAATAAAAACATAATAATAATTATTTAAAGAAAGCTAAAAGTAATAGAGTTTTTAAGATAATTTAAAGAAAAAAATAATTATTAATAAAGACTTAAATTACAGCCCTAAAAAGTAAAATAAAAAACTATTATTAGAAAATTATTTAAAAATTTAAAAAAAATTTATTTTTAATATTATATAAGAGGTTTATTGTAATATTAATATAAGTAATAAAAAATTATAATTACCTAAAAAATAGTAAAAAAAATAATTAAAATACACTAAGGAAAATATAAAATATATTAAAAGTATAAATATAAAAAAATAATGTTTTATAAAAAGTTAATAATATAAAGAGAAAAGATTAGAAAGAAGTATTATTAAAACATTAGTAATAATAAATTTAAAAATGTACTCGCTATTAGTTAAGTATTAAGTAAGTTATTTTAATACTTTAAAATATATTATATTTTATACATCTTTAGGCTATTAGTTTATTTCCTTAATATTAATTATATTAAATATTATAGAAGTAATAATTTAATAGTCTAAGTTTAAAATATTATTTAATTAAAAAATAATAGTTAGTATTTATTAAAATATTTCATTGTTTTATATCTTTAAATAATAAAAACTATATATATAAAATCTTAATATCTAAAGTTAAACTAAAGATAAAAAAGAGTAAATAACTTAATAGATATAGAGAAAAAACGAGCTAGACATTACTAGTTTCTAAAATTAAAATATTAGGACTACTTATAAAAAAAAAAGCGCTAAAGAGCCGTATTATATTTATATAAAAGAAAAATAAATTCTTTATTCTAAAGAGGTTTATAAGCTAATAATATAAGCTTAAAAGTATTTTTCTATAATACACCCCTTAGTTAAACTAATTAAAATAGCTTCACTATCTAAGTAGTTTAAAATTAATTTTTTTAAGCTTATAGTAACTGTTAAATTAAGTTTAAAAAGAGTTTTTTTAAGTAGACATTTAGCGGGTAGCGTTACTAAGTAATAGAGCTTTAAAGTAAGAGACTAAATATAATAGGCGCGCTAGCGTTTAGTAATATAAATAATATTTATATAATTTTTCTATACCTGAATTTTTCGACACATTAAGTATAAAGGTATATATATACTCCTCCTTTTTTAAAACCCCTTTTGGTTGCCTACACAGCTACTACAGCCACACTATTTATTTAATTAGTATATAAATATATATATAATTTTTCTATTAACTTTTTTAAAATAATTTATATCTGTTTTTTACTTATTATTATTACTTTTATGCTCTCTTATAATAATTATTTTATATTAAAGCTCTTCTATTTAATTTTTTTAATAGCTCCTTAAGCTCTTTAATTATTATAGGTAAAGTAAATTAACTATTTATATTACTACTACTATAGCTATAATAAGCTGTAATACGATTCTTAATCTTTACTTTTTAAAATTTTTTTAAATTTTAAATTTTAAATTTTTTTCTCTTAAAGACTCTGCTAATTTTTATCTAAGAGTTTATAAAAGTAATAGATAATTTATACTATAAAGTAAAATATAACTATCTAAATTTAATTAAGCGTACTTAGTATTTAAAATATATTTAGTATTCTAAAGTTAGAAAGAAGCTAATAAAACCCTATTTTTTAGTTTTAGTTTTTTATTTTATACTATCTTTAAGTCTATAATTACGCTTTATGAAAAGTAGGTAATGAAAAATAATAAAAATAGACGTCATTATTAAGTGTATAAATAATAGGTAACTAAGTAAATTAAAAACACTATATAGCTTTAAGTAAAAATTCTTATAACTTAGCTAGAAATTCTTATACTTTAATATCTAAAACATTATTTATTTTTTTATAAAAAGATACGCTACTATTATAAATATAAAAAAATTATTTTATATTTCTACCTTATAAAGGTCTACTTATTTTTTTAGTTCCTATTTTAGTTTAAGAAGATTTATAGCTTACTTAATATTTAAAAAATATTCTCTCCTTATTACTAGTTAGTAATTTTATAATTTTATTAGTTTTACGCCTATATTACGCTCCTAAATAACTATTTAATAACTAGTTTATAAGTGTATAATAACTCTATAAGAAGCTTAATACTAAAAAAAAAAAATTAAAATTAAATAGGCTTTTAAAGTTATTAATTCTATTTAGTTTATTTTTTTATTTAGCCTATCTAAACGTAGAGTGCTATTTACGTTTTTTTTTAATTTACCGCTTTTAAGTCTTACTTAATTAGTTTAAAAGATAGGTCGTGCTTTATAGAAACTAAGAGTAAATTTAAAGAATATAAAAAAAATTAGGATAATAACCTAGTGATTTTTAATACTCTATTATATTATAGAGATAAGGATAATCTTCGTAAACAATATTTTAAACTTTTTAATTTATAGCTTTTTAGAGCTTTGTTTATCCTATTATATTAAAATTAAAATAATTAAATAACCTATTAAATAGTATCTATATAGTTTAATATTACTAAGAAAATATAAAATTAAAGCGTCTAATATTTTACTTTTATTATATAAATAGTATTTTATTTAGTAAAAGTAATAAAAGCTGTTATATTACTAAGAAGCTAGACTCTTATTACTAGACGTATAAAAGTAGATATAGCTATTAACTAATATATATACTAATATTTTAATCTAAAAAATTTAGAAAAATTAGATACTTATTATTATAGTTTTATCTATATTTAAGAGATTACTAAGTAGTTTTTATTATTTTATTAGCTACTCTATAGTAATAAACAGAAAGAGCTTACTTATAAAAAAGTATAATTTTTTAATTTACTTGTTTTAATTTTTCTAAACGTAGGTTTTATAAAATATAAAGTTTAATACATTATAGATAGCTATTAGGTAGACATTTAAGCTAAATAAAGATTTAGGTAGCAACTTTATAAATAATATTTTTAATATAATAACTTCGCACCGCGCTTAAGTTATGTAGAATTTTAGTAAGCTAATTAAGTTATTAATCTATTAAGCTTATCTATTAAGTTATTATATAATTTTTATTATTTTATTATTTTTTTTACGCTTTAGAGTTTTAAATTTATTATTATAAATAGTAGCTTAAATACGATTTAATATTTAATTTAATACGCTTTACGCTCTATTATTATATAATTTTTTATAATTTTAGTATAGTAATTTTTTTTATATTCTTAAGTTTAATTGTTTTTTAAATCTTTACAATTATTAAGCTATAAGAGCTTTTATGAACTTATTAGCTAATATATTACTTATCTAAAGGTATTTAATTTTAAAACTTTTATTTAAACACCCTTTATATAGCTATATATTCTATATATTTATTTAGCGTAAATAGCTAGTTATATGCTTATTTTTACCTATAACTAGTCTAATTATTTATTAATTATTATAAAATATACGCTACGTAGCTCTAAAATCTAAAATAAGTTTATTAAAAAAGTATATTAGAGTTATTATTTTTTTATTCATATATTTTAGCGCGAGGAGTTTTACTTTGGTAGTTAATATTATAATAGTAGCCTATCTTACGGCTTTTTAAGTAAATACTCTACTAAATAATATAATAATATAGCTATATAAAAATTATTTACTCTTTAGATTATTAATAAATAAAATATTTAAAAAAATTATAAGTTTTAGATCCTTATATATACTATATTAAATTACCTAAAAATAAAATCTCTAAAAAAATATAATTATATTTTTTATTATAGTAAAATACTCTTTACTTAAATTAGTTAAGAAATAAAATAGTTATAAAATAGTAAATACTATATTTAGTCGTATTATAATAGTTATATAAAGTATAAATTTAATATACTCTTAATATATTTTAATTTTAGCTTTTATTACTTCTCCTTTATTTTTAACTAGCTGTTTTAATAGAAAAGCCGTTAGTAAAATATATACTAAATTAGCTACTATAAACTTCTTTATAATCTTTTTAATATATAAATTATAAATTAGTGTAATTATTTAATCTTTCTAATTTCTAATTACTTAAATTTTAAAATATAATTTTATAGTTCTATATACTTCTATTTTATATATTCCTAAAAGCTTATTACGCAATTCAAAAGTTATTTATTATTAAATTTTATAATATAGGAGTAGAATATTATTTATATAAAAGAATATAAACATTTTATAATCTATATGAAAAAATAAGTAAAACTCTTCTTTTAAGTAAATAAGACTAAGCTTCGCTAAAGTACTAAAAAATTTTTTATACTATATTATAAGTAAGTCTCGTAGGCTATATAAAACTTAATGAAGCTTTAAATAGTTACTTTTTTTTATATAACTATTAGATAGTGTATACTATACTAGATTTAAGGAATTAATTAGTATATTAAAAAATATACTAATAATATTATACGATAAAATTTTTATGTTAAATTTTACTATAATTATTATAATTATATAAAAGGAGAGCGTTATAAGCGTTATAATATATATTAATAAAAGTATATTTTTTAATTAGAAATTATATTTAATAATACGACGTACTTTATACTTTATAAAGTAACGATTCTAATTAAATTTATAAATAAATACCTACTTATATAAGAGTAAATATTTAGTATTATTAAAGCGCGCAACTACCTACTAAATTTATTTTTTAAAAAGTATATTCTATTTTTTTATATATAGTTTAGTAAAAGAGCGGGCTAAGTAAATATAAAAAAAATTACTTTATATATTAATAGTTCTTTTAGAAGCTTATTACAGTATATATAAGCTTTATTTTAAAATATTATTTTTTTTAGGGCCTAATTTTATATAATAGCTTAAACTATTATATTAATAATTATAAACTCTTTACGCTCTTTCTCTATAAGATTTATACTAAAAATAAATATATTTATAAAGTTATACTAGAGAGAGCTGTTTACGCTATTATATAAAGTACTTATAAGTTTTATATTTTATAATAACTCGCTCTCTAGATTAGAGTTTAATAATATATAAATACTAAATAGGTTTTTATTTCTACCCCCTAGTTTATTAAAATCTTTAAAATTTAATTTATATTATTTTTAGCTCTATTAAGTAGCTAAATTATAGTCTCTTATAGGTCTCCGTATCCTATAAGTAAAAGTCTTAATTATTTTAGTGAGTAAAAAGAGCTTTATATTACTAATTTAAGTAATAGTATTATATAAGCACAGAGTTCCCTCACGGCGTTTGTACCCCTGGATTGAGGTCTAGGCGTACTTTTACTTTTCGAGTATTAAATAAGCTTTTATCTATTATTTAAGAATCTTATAGGCTTTTTATTTTAGACTATTCTACTCTTTTGCTAAAGTATACTTTATAAAAAATACTAAAGTATTTACTTTTTTTAAAATTTATATTTTTAAGTTCTTTAGGCTCTAGCATAGGCTAAGGAGAGATTAGACTAATATTTATATTATATAATATATAGATTTACGGCTATTAGCTAGCTATACTAATAGTTTATATATATACTACTTATATAAAGCTTTACTTAACTAACTAGCTAAAGGAATAAAATATAATTAACACTATAGTACTTTTAAACTATTATTTAAGTTATATAATATTTTTATTAAACACCTTACCTGTATCTATAATTTTAATAATATATAAAATATGTATAAGCTTTATAATCTCTTTTTATACTATAGAATAATATTATTTTCTTTTATAAATAAAAACTTTATTAAATATAATATTACGCGTTGTAATAACTTAGTTAAGTAATAATATCTATATTTTATAGATATTAGAAGCTACGTAACTAACTAAATATTTAATATAAATATATAGATTTACTTTAAATCTACGCCTATTACGCCTAGCTATATAATCTCTTTTTAGTAAATATACGTAATAACTATAAATATATATATTATTTTACTTTAAGTATAGATCTAATATTTAGTACTTTATAAGCTTAAATTTATAGTAATAACAATACTATTTAAACTAGCTATAAAAAACCTTATTTAAAAATTATATACTTTTAGAAGTTACTAAACTAATATTATAAAACGCTATAACTACTTTTATAATTTTTAGCTAACACTTATTTAGTAAGTTAATACTAAGTTTTATAATAATAATTTTATTAATAATTTTTTAGCTAGCGTGTTTAGTGCTACTGTTTAGCTTATATATATAGGGAG
The DNA here is from genome assembly GCA_030770415.1 of Pleoardoris graminearum. Lineage (NCBI taxonomy): Eukaryota > Fungi > Ascomycota > Dothideomycetes > Pleosporales > Didymosphaeriaceae > Pleoardoris > Pleoardoris graminearum. Next base: position 181,307 of record JASEKS010000162.1, read on the forward strand.
GCAGTATTTTAATACTTATATTAAGCTTTCCTATCTATTTTTTAAAGCGTAATCTATCTTATTATAGTTAAGTAGTAATATTATTATTTTAATAAATCTTTATAATTTTAAGTTTATACTAGGTATATATCTATATATTACAATTTAAAAATATTGTATAAGCTTTAAAAATAATTTCACTTATAGATTTTATATATATACCTTCCTACTATAATAATTTTTAACTAATAATATCTACTACTTACTAAGCCTTCTTTTAGGTATATTAAATATATTATATAAAATACGCTAGTATAGTTAAAGTAATATTTTTTTAATTTATAAATAATTATCTAAGCTGCGTATATAAAAGAATATTACTTATAATATATACATTTAGTATTTAAAATATAAATATTATACTCACTATAGACTAGGTAATATAAAACTTTTTAATATACATATTTTACTTTTTAATACTATATATCCTTAGTATTAATACGCGAATATATTAACTATAAATAAAGTTTTTAATATAGTAGTATCACGCTTTAAACTAAAGAATAAAAGAATAAAAACTTATATTAAATAAATATAAGGCTATATATATAAATAAGTATTATAAGTAAAAATCTTTATTTTAAAAAATTTATACGTAGTATAGTATCTAACTCTAAATATTAAAATTTTAGCCGGTACTTATTTATTTAGTTATTATGATCCTTTTTATTAAACTGTCTCTTTTATTAGTAAGTTAGTTATATAACTATTAAAAGTTTAGCTTCGGTAGCTATTTAATAGTTACTTTTAAAATTATAAAAATATAACTAACTACGCTACCTACTAGTTAATTTATAATACCTTAAGTACTTATTTATTACCTATTACTCCCTATATTTTATAAGCTCTTATATTCCTAAATATACTAATTTTATATAGCTACCCTTTTAGTTATTTTTTACCCTTTACGCTCCGCGCTTAGTACGTAAAATAAATATAACTTTTTTTATACTAGTATACTGCGTAGAATCTCTCGTATTTAAAATCTAGCTATTAACTTATATAAGAATTTTTAGTCCTTTTTTAATAATAATAATAAATTATTATTAATTTAGTTTTTAAATTTTTAAAGCTCGTAAAGCTATTTTAGTAGATTTTACCTATTTGTTACTATTTTTAGGTATTATTACGCCGTCTACTACAGCTTAGCTAAATAAAGTACTTATATAATATTAATATAAAACACTCTTCTCTTCTAATATAATTAAGTATAAATAGAATCCTAATAGTCTAACTACTTTAAAGTAATTATTCCTTAAATATTTTTAATATATATTTTAGCGGCGGCTTTATAATTATTGACTTTATTTAATCTATTTAAGTAAATAGAATAAGTTTTTAACTTAATCTTATTCTTAGCAGAATTAAATTTAATATAAAAGTTAAGTATTAGTATTCCTATTTTTAGTTAACTATTACTAACTAATAGTCTACCTGCGATAGTACGTATATAAAATATTTATTTATATAATTTTTTTTAGCTACTATAATAATAAGGTAACTTATAATAGTAAAAATTATTATAAAAGAGGTAACGCGTATAAAATAGCTATAATCTGCTTTATAGTATACTTTTAATATAGTATCTTTACTAAACTTTATTTCTTTTATTAAAACTTTTTTTATTAGAAGCGTACGCGCTACTACTAGTTATATACTAGTTATAATTATAGCTAGTAGTTTAGTTAGTCTTAGCGTAGCGCTTTTATTATCTTTTCTTTTATATACCTCCTCGTACCTGTATATATAGTAAAAGTATATATATTTTTATATTATTACTTTACTTTTAGGCTAGCCTACGTCCTTTTTAACTTACTTTTAATAATTATTAAAATTCTTTATTATATAGGCGAGTTAATTAAATTACTAATAAAAGAAGAGATTAAAGTTATAAATATTAAATTAATAATATTAGCGGCTTTAATAGGCAAGGATATAATAAAAATAAAAAAAAATAAAAAAAATACAATATATAGTTTATAGTAAAGTTAATAGGTAAAATAAGTATTTTATAAATACGGTAGGTACTCCGTAGCGTAAAAAATATAGTAAAAGCGAAGGTAATAGTAAAAGTAATAGTAAAAGCAATAGTAATAATAAAAGTAATAGTAAAAATATTCCAAGCGTAGAGCCTATAGGGCGATAAATAAAAATTAATAAAGCCTTTAGTAGATAGAGATACTAAAAGTAATTAATATTTAAAAGTTCTAGGGGGGGCCTATAAGTATAAGTAATAAGTATTTTTTTTAGTGCGGTATATAGACTAGGTAAGTAGATAAGTGTACTTAGTATTACGTTATATTATTATTATAGGTAAGGAACGATTTATAATTATAAATTAAAAAATATTAACTATTATTAAATGCTATACTACTTAGGTATATAGGTAGAATAAAAAGTAATAGAAATAAATATAACCTTTATTTTATATAAAAATAAAGTTAAAAAAGTAACTAATAGGTTATAATAGTAGTTGTTAGCCAATTCCTTATTTATATAAGAATAAATATGTTAAACTATATTAATAATAAATATATATATATATATATATATATTCTTCTACTATATTATAATTTTAAAATTTATATTAATATTAATATACTATAGTAATTTTTATAAAATAATATCCCTATTTATAAAATAATCAATATTTTAAACTATATTAATAATTAAAATATATATATATATATATTTTAACTAGTCTATTATACTAATTTAGCCTCTATAAACAATATGTAGTATTATTTAAAATATAAACTAAATAATAATAAATAGACTAATTTAGGTATAAAATTAAGTTTAGAAAGTATAGGGATCTTTAAAAGAGCTAAAATAAAAAAGTATTATAAAAAAATACCTTAGAGTTTATATTACTAGTTTATATAATTTTTTAAAATAAAAAATTTATTTCTCTTTTATATATATATAATACAGCTTTATAGTACTTTGTTTATAAAAGTAGTTCTAATTCTTTAATTTTATAGACTAATAATATTTAGCTTATTTTCCTTCTATTATTATACGTCTAATATTTTAAAAATAAAAAAATTCTTCTTATATATTTAATTACTAAAAATCCTATTTACTAAAGTTATAATTAATTTTTTTATTTTTTATTTTAATACATTTAATTTTATAAATTTTTTAACTATTACTTTATCTATATACTAATAATAATTTATATTTTAATTATTTAATACTTAGTAAGACTTACAACTAATAATGTTTTAAATATTATAATAACTAAAGATATTTTATTATTTTTATTACAGGGGGGTGAAAGCGAAAAGGGTTAATTAAAAAATATATCTTTTTTAAAATAATATAGCTTTTTAATTAGTAAGCCTAAAAATACGAAAAAAATACCGTTTTAAAAAAAAAGACTAGCAGATTCTATTTACCCTATTAGGGGCTACTTACTAAGGGGTTTAGGGGTAATAAAAAATTAGTAAATATAGAAAATTTTTAGAACCCTACTTTAGGCTATAATAACTTTTTATTTAAAGTGTAAAATTTACTTATGTTTATATATATTATAATAGTACCTATAATATATAAGTATTTAAATTATTTTTATATATTTATATATTATTAATATAATTATATATAAAAGTCATTTTTTTAAATTTTTAATAATAAACTAGTAAATAATATATTACTAGTATTTAGTATAGTAGCCTTTAGCTTTTATAACTACCTTATAACGGTTAGGGAGTAATAAAATATAATTATTAATAGCTTTTTAAGGTATTTTATCCTACTTCTTATTAGTAGCTTTTATAAAGGCGTTTATACTATTTAAACTATTTCCTACACCTAAATTAGCTATTTTATTTTTAATTAGCCCTAATTTTAATAAACCTTATATATTTTCTATAGGGGCTAAATCAGGACTATAGGCTAGGTAAGAAAATAGTTTAATTTTGTTATTTTTAAACTAAGTTAAAACGTCCCTAGTTTTATAAATAGGAACGTTATCTTATTAAAATTACTAACCTAAATTAATATTAATATAAAGTTTATAATTATAATATAATATAATAATATATATATATATATATTATTAAAAACAGGGGTAAAAATGTATTATAAAACTTACCCCTTTTTATATAGAGTTTAACCTTAGGTATAAGGACTTTATTTATATAGTCCTTACTAGTATCAAAAGTAAAAGAATTAGGTGTTTTAATAAATACTAAATTACTTCTACCCCCTATCTAAATTGCACCCTAAACTTATAGAGTAAGGTCTTAAGCTATAAAATAATTAATATAAATAATATTAAAAAACTAAAACTATAGCTTAAAAATAGATAAAAAGTTATATAATTTAATATTTTAAAAAGTTAAAATAACTTACTTCGTAATTAGCTAACAGCTAGTTCTCTTCTAACTCTATTATTACCCTTTTTTCTATAATATTCTCTTTTAGTTTTACCCCTTTATATTGCTGACTTATCAGAAAATATTTTTTTTTTTTAATTTTATATTTTTTATATTTTTTAATTATTCTTTAGCGTATTTTACTCTTTTTTTAGTATTTTCTTTGTTAATTATAAGTTTTTTTTACTTATATTAATAGAGTAGTCCTCTTTTTTTAAAAAGGTTTATAAAGACCTTTTTATAATATTTAAACTATTTTCTATTAATAGTCTTTTATTTTCCTTTTTAGGACTTCTAGTTAAGTCTCTATTAATAACTCTTTTTTCTCTTTAAGTTAACTTTGTTATCCTACTTTTATTAACTCTTTTTATATTATAATTTTTTTTTTTTAATTCTTTGTATAGCGTAATATATAGTAGTAAGAGACTTATTTAAAGTAGTAGCAATTAAAGCAGGTAAATTATTTACTTTTAAAAGAAGTTAAATTTTAAATTTAAGTTTTGATAAAATTAATGCTATTTTAAGGAAATAGGAATATAGATTTATAAAATTAAAAGATATTACTATATACTATAATATTAATAATATATTACGTGATTAGTAATTATATAAGCCTTAGTAATATTTTTATAATTAATATAATTTTATTATTAGATTACTAATATACTTCAAAAATCTAGTCACGTGACCTATACTAGGCCTAAAGTAGTATAATTAAAATTTGTGTTAAATATATTTACTAATAAAAAAGTTATAGGAACCTAAAAAAGGGGTATAAAAAATTGCTATATTTAAGTAATTTTGATTAATTACACGTAATTAATAAGCAGTAACTAAAATCATTATAAAATTTTCTATTTTTTTCTCTTTAAAACGGTATTACTTACGTATTTTTAGGCTTATTAATTAATTTTATATAATTTTTTAAAAAAGGTAACTTTTTATATTAACCCTTTTCGCTTTCACCCCCCTAAAATAAGATCTACTTTACTAATTCCGCGAGATAGCTAACTTAGCATATATAGTTTAAAATATAGTATATACTTTATAGTATTTAAGATTTTATTAATTTTACCTTTAAAAATATTAATAATTTTATTAATTTTTTTTAATACTAAAGCTGTTACGTATTATAAAAGTATCTAAAATAAAAATTATAAAAATTTACTATAACTATACTACTAAAATTAATATATACTAAAGACTATTTAACTAATTATACTACTAAAGTAAACTAAGTAATATATATTTAAAACTAAATTAGTATAATAGTAGTTTTAAAATTTATAAGTACTACTTAAATATATTACGTTATTAATATAGATATTTTAATATATTTAATTATTTTTTTTTTAAATAAGATTTCTTAACTACTAATTTAGTAGCTAAAAATATTATATAATAATAATACTATACTTATTTAAAGAAAGTAAAGTATAAGATAATAGCTCTTAAGCTATAGTATTATAAATAAAAAGCTCTTTATATAAAAGTAGAAGTATATAAGCTTAATAATATTTAATATAAACTAGTAGTTACTAACTTATATACTACTATTAATAAATAATTAGTACTTTTTTTTTATATATATAATAAAGTTACTATTAGTAACTACCTAATTAAAAAAACGAGTACTAAATATACTGTGTAAACTAACGACCGGCTTTTAAAAGGTACTATACTAAGTCTAATTAATAAAGATAGCACTAAGATAGGTATATAATAACTACTTAATAGTATTTAATAAATTTATAGCTTAGTGTAATTTAATACTCTATATAGTAACTTATACTTATATATTTACTATTTTAATTAATACTAAGTAGGCGTTTATAAAAAAAGAGAAAAAAATATTATATTTATAGTACGCAGCGTAATATATAAAATAATAAGTTTTATTAACTATAGTACTAAGCTCCTATACGCCTAATAAACTAGAAAATAGATAACTTACTAGTAATATATATATAGATTCTTATATTATAGGCTCTCGTAGCACGTACTATAAAAAGTATATATTAAATAGATAAGTAAAAAAAATAATAAAAAAGTTAAAGTTAAAATAAATAATCTTATATAACTAGTATAAAGTAATAATAGTATTTACGCAATGTTTAGTATAATACTATATAATAATACACCTAATATAATTTAAGAAAAGCGTATAGTTATAGTAGTCGTTACTAAAAAATTAAAAATTTAATTAAAGTATAAATAATAAAGTAGAATGCCTTATAGATTAAATTAGGAGCTAGTATTACTAGTACTTTTAAATACCTACTAAATACTTAAGGCGTAAGATAGTATATAATAGTCTTAAAAAGTCTACTATAGAGACTAATAACTTATAGCGCTTTTATAAATAAATAAAAAGTTTATATAAAAATAGTAAAATAACTTAAAGACTTTATATAAAAGTAGGCTAAATAACCCTAAATATATTACAAAGCTACGGGTATATAATATTATAAAAGCACGATAGGTACGCGAGGCCTACATACTAAGAGGTTCTTTAAATTAGGCTATAAGGACTATAAAGACTATAAAGAGAGAATAGCTAACAAGTCTAGGTTAATAAAAATTATTAGTACTTAATTAAATAAAATAGATATATATAACTTAAATATAAATATTAATACTTAAAAGTAAAAAGCACTTTTAATAGAAATTAAACAAATTTATTAAATAATATTATAAAATAGAGTTACTAAAATAACTTCTAAAAGTTTTAAAACTTTTATAATATTAAGTAAATAGAGCCCGTCTCTTTAATTCAATAGCTTATAGCTAAAAAATAAAAATATATTATATTAGTATATTTATAGATGTAAAATCTATTATTAAAAATCTATTAAGTACTACTACTTATAGTTAGTATTAATAAGTACGTATACTAATATAACTACGCCGCTCTTTAAAAAAAAAAAAAACTCTTTAAGCACTTTAAACTTTGTATATTTATAGCTCTTTATAATCTATTTAAATACAAAAAATAGTTTAAGAGTAATATTTTATAAAGTAAGGAGGTTAATAAACTAAAATTTCCTAAATCTAGAGTATATATAGTTATTAATTTATTATTTATTATAAATAGTAAATTAGTAAAAAGTAATAGTATATATTTTATATAAAATTATAATATTTATACGCTTTTTAGAAATACTATTTTTAGTAATAGTAATATTTTATAGTTTATATATAATAAATTACTACTTATTTTAAATTTTTTTAAAAGAACTAATACTAGTTATACTATTAAAGCTAAAATATAAGCTGTTTAATTTTTAATATAGAAACCTAAATAATTAAAAATACTTTAAAAAGATTAAATAATACTTCTACAAAAACATCTTATACTAAAAAATATAATTATTATAAAAGACTTCTATTTTAATATAATATTTAACACTTATTTATATAATATATAACTTTAGTATTTAGACTTAGATAATATACTATATATAAAATTTTTTAAATAAAATTTTATACTTATAATACTTATTTTTAAGTATAATTTAATATTTATAAAATATAAGTTACTATTCTTTTATTGTTTAGTCTAAAGAGTAATACTAGTATATTAAAAATTTTATTTATAGTTAATATATCTGCGTATTAATACTAAGAATATATAGTACTAAAAAGTAAAATATATAAATTAAACAGCTTTATATACCCTAATTTATAATATATAAATATATTTATATATTAATTAAATAAAAAGTGAGGCTGTCGTGGCTCGGGGCGACTAAAAGGGGTATTAAAAAAAGGAGGAGTATATACATACCTTTATACTTAATATATCAAAAAAGTTAGGTATATAAAATATAAAATATTTATATTTTATATACTAAATATATATAGTATATTACACTAGTGTCTCTAACGCTACACTTTACCTCTCTTTATATAATTACATAATATATATTATATAATATTCTCTTATATATATAACTTAAGTAATTTTTTAAAAATATATAAAAAGTTACTATAACTATACTAGTATAGTTTATAACATCTCTTTAATATACCCAAAAAAGGCTTAGTAAGTAATAAATATTACTAGTTAAAAATAATTATTGTAGAAAAATTTATATATAAAGCCTATAGGTAAAATTACTTTTAAAGTTTATAAATGTATTTTTAAATTTTAATAGATAAATAAATATTAAGTATAAACTTAAAATTATAAATATTTATTAAAATAATAATATTACTACTTAACTATAGTACAGACAATTACGGTTTAAAAAATAAATAAAAAAGCTTAATATAAGTATTAAAATACTACTTTTATATATATATATAAACTAAACGGCGACGCTAAATGCGCTAGCTAAAAAATTATTAATAAAACTATTACTATAAAACTTAGTATAAACTTACTAAAAAAGCTTCAGTTAAAAAATTATAAAAGTAACTATAATATTTTATAATATTAGTTTTGTAATTTTTAAGAGTATAAAATTATTAAATAAAATCTTTTATAATTAGTTTAAATCGTATTTCTATTATTATAAACCTAAACTTATAAAATACTAAACGTTAGATCTATACTTAGATTAAAATAATATATTTTTTAATATATTAAGTATTAAGGTATATATATACTCCTCCTTTTTTAAAACTCCTTTTAGTCGCTCTAAGCTACTACAGCCACACTATTTATTCGATTAATATATAAATATATAATATATAAAATAATATATATATTTATAATTATTATATATATCTATTAAATAGGGATCCCGTAGCTAAATGTAATAAGTATATATTTAACATAAATCTATATACCTATATTAGATATATAATTAGTTATATAGCTGTTAATATCTATAAGACATAAGTACTATTACTTAATTAAATTATAATAATATATAATATTATATTTAATACAACTCTTTTTTATAAAAGAAAAGAAAATTAGGCTATCTTTTAAAAAGAGGCTATAAAGTATATAAATATTTTATATACTATTAAGATTATAAATATAGATAAAACGTTTAATAAAATTTTTAATATATAAGTTTATAATACTAATAAGTTAAAGATTAGTAATAATATTACAAAACAGAAGTAGTAGTTTAAAAGTATTTTAGTATAAGTTTTATTTTATCTTTTTAGTTAATTAGTTAAATAAAGCTTTATATAAGTAGTATATATATCGGCTATTAATATAACTAGCTAATAGTTATAAATCTATATATTATATAATATAAATATTAGTTTAATCTCTTTCTAAGCTACTCTAGAGCCTAAAAACCTGAGAAGTATATTTGTTAAAAAAAAATATTCTAGTATTTTTTATAAAGTATATTTTAGTAAAAAGTAGTATAGTCTAAAGTAAAATACCTAAAGAATTTTTAAATAATAAATAAAAGCTTGTCTAATACTCTAACTTAAATTAATAATATAGAGCTCTTTCTATTAAGTAAAATAATTAGTTTCTCTATTTATAAAATATATAAACTTATCGTCCGCCTTTTTCTAGGGAAGGGTAACCCTTTGCTTCGGCGTCGGTATAGGATAGTATTATAGCGTCTTTACGGCTCTCTACTATAAATAATTATTATTACCTTATATTTAACTGTTAAGTTAATCTTTTTTTAGGTAATATAGATAGTATTAAAGAGCTATTATTTATCTATACGTAGTATAGTCCTTTAAATCCTTTACCTATTAATATATAAACGCCTACTAATATTTAAGTGTATATATATACTTTTTTATAACCTAATATATTTATCTATCTCTTTTATTTATTAACGTATAATAGCTACTATACCTATTTTACCCTTTATAACCTATTACTAATAAGTTACTTAGTATAATTTAGTAACTACTATTATATTAAGTACTTTCTATAACTATATACTATCTATTATCTTAAGTACGAAATCTATTTTTTATATTTTTTTTATTACTTTTTTTCTATTTAATCTTAGTATAAGCTATTACAGTTTAATACCTTATAGTATAATTAAACTAATAAGTTTATTTATAATACTTATTTAGATATATTATATTAGTAAGTATAGTTTAATACCTTTCCCTATTATTAGTACTATATACTTATCTCTTTTAGCTTTAGTAAGTAGGTAGTATATAGTATTATAGTATCCCCTTTTTAGTATATTAAAAACTCTTACAGCATTAACTTTATTAGTATTTACTTTATTAGTATATACTTATATATTTAATATATATTTATATATTAATTAAATAAATAGTGTGGCTGTAGTGGCTCGGGGCGACTAAAAGGGATTTTAAAAAAGGAGGAGTATATGTATGCCTTTATACTTTATATATTTAATAAATACTTTATAGCTTCCTTTATTACTTATACGTACAAGTTATTATTAGATATATTTTTATAAATAGGTATATAAGACTTAGTAATAGTTATAGTCTTATCTCTAAAAGTAATTATAATACGTAAAGTTACTATTAGTATATTTATAAATATTAGCTAACTATATTTTATAAGTTACTAAGAATAAATACTACGTCGGTATCTACGTTAATATATTAAATTTTATTTTTTAACTTTAATAATAACTTTAATAATAATATAGCGGAGTAGGCGTATTATAATATAATAATACTATAGTAGTCTAGCCTAAAAAAAAAAAAGAGTAGAGGTAATAGTAGTCTAATACTACTAGTATACTAAACTTTAGTACGCTAAGCTATACGCTAAACTATATATTAAGCTATATATTAAGCTATATGCTAAGATTATAAGTTTAAATCCTATACTAACTAAAAAAAAAATATTTTTTATAATCCTTTACACGCTTATTTTTATAACTATATCTAGGGAAATAACTTTTTTTAGCCTATACCTTTTTTAGACTAGTGTCTTGACTCTACACTTTACCTCTCTTTACATAACTAACTAAAATATAAATATTTTTTACTAATTTTTATATACGCTTATTTTTTAACCGTATCTGGAGGAATAACTTTTTTTAGTTTATACCTTTTTTAGACTAATATCTCTAACGCTATACTTTACCTCTCTTTATATAATATAAACTTATAAGAAATTATAATTTAGTTATTTAATAGAGGTAATAGTAATATAGATTAGATTTTAAAAATTTTAATAAACTAGAGGGTAAAGATAAAAATTTATTTAGTATTTACACACTATTATACTTTAATTTAAAAAGTAAGCTATTATATAATATAAATCTTATAAGTATTTTACTTAATAGTATACATAGCTTCTACTAGTATATTTTTATAAACATATTTATTTTTAGTATAAACTTTATATAGAAAAAGTATAATAAGTTTATAATTATTAATTTAATAATTTAAACTGCTATATTACATAGAGCCTTTACAAAAATAATATAATAAAATAAAATATATATATACCGTAATAAATTTTTAAAAAAGCTAGTAATATAAAAGGTAATTTTTTTTATTTACTTAGCCTACTCTGTTCCTAAGCTCTATATAAAGAATAAAATATACTTTTTAAAAAGTAAACTTAGTAGATAGTTATATATTTTAAAAGTACTAAACGTTTACTTTTACCTAAGTAGGTATTTATTTATAAGTTTAATTAGAATAGTTACTTTATAAAGTATAAAATACGTCTTATTATTAAAGGTAATTTTTAGATAAAAAATACGCTTTTATTAATATATATTATACTATTTACAGTTGACTCCATTTATATATTTATAATAATTATAACGGAATTTAATCTAAACATTTTATAGCTTAATATTATTAGTATATTTTTTAATATACTAATTAATTTCTTAAACCTAGTATAGTGTAAACTATTTAATAACTATAAATAAGAAGATAGCTATATAAAACTTAACTAAATTTTATATAGCCTACGCAACTTACTTATACTATAGTATAAAAAATTTTCTAATACTTTAGCTAAGCTTAGACTTATTTACTTAAAAGAAGAGCTTTATTTATTTTTTAACATAGATTATAAAATCTCTATACTTTACTATATAGATAATATTTTATTTTTATACTATAAAATTTAGTAGCGAAAAGCTTTTAAACTACGTAATAAACTTTTAGAAATATATAAATTAGAAAAGTATAAAGCAATAAAATAGTATTTTAAAATATAAGTAGTTAGGAATTAAAAAGATTAAAAATTTATATTAATCTATAATTTATATAATAAAAAAATTATAAAGAGGTTTAAAATAACTAATTTAGTACTTTTATTACTTATATTTATACTATTAGAAAAGCTAGTTAAGAATAATAAAGAAATAATAAAAGCTAATATTTAGGCGTATTAGAAGCGTATTAGATTTATATTTTATATTACTATTATAATATAATTTAATATAGTATTTACTATATTAATATTTTAAAATTTTTTAATTAATTTAAGTAAAGAGTATTTTACTATAATAGAATATATAATTATATTATTTTATAGATTTTACTTTTAAGTAATTTAATATAGTATATATAAAGACTTACAACTTATAATCTATTTAAACGCTTTTTTTATAGATAATTTAAAAAATAAATAATTATTATATAGTTATAAATAATATTATTTAGGAGTATAATTATTTAAAAAGCTGTAAGATAGACTATTATTATAATATTAACTACTACAGTAAAACTCCTTACGCTTAAATATATAAATAAAATAATAATAAATCTAAAGCGCTTTTTTAAAAAACTTATTTTAAATTTTAGAATTTTTCGACACATTAAGTATGAAGGCATGCACATACTCCTCCTTTTTTAAAACCCCTTTTGGTCGCCCCGAGCCACCACAGCCACACTATTTGTTCGATTAATATACAAATATATATATTTAAATTTTAGAACTATGTAGTATATATTCTATAATAACTAATAAATAATTAGGGTAGTTATAAGTAAAAATAAGCGTATAACTACCTATTTACGCTATATAGATATATAATATATATAGTTACCCTAAAAATATTTAAAAAGAAGTTTTAAAATTAAATACTTTTAAATAAATAATATACTGGCTAATAGATTTAAAAAGTAATTAAATTATAAGACTATAAAAAAAATTTATGAAGCTAGAATTCTAAAAAGTTATATAATAATAAAATGTAAAGCTTATTAATTTAAATATTAAATAGCTATTAAGCTATTATTAATAATAATAATTAAAAACTGTAACTCTTAGAAAAATTCTATAATAAAGAGAGTAAAATTAATAAATAAAATAATATAAATTACATAATAACCCTAATATAAAAGCTTAGTAATTAATAATTTAACTAGCTTACTAAACTATTAAATAGCGTAAGCGCGGCGTAAAGTAATTTTATTAAAAATATTATCTATAGGATTACTATCTAAATTCTTATCTCTACTTAATAACTATTTATAAGTTATTAAGCTCTATATTCTATAAAATATATATTAGTAAAGATTAAAAAAGGTAGATTAAATATTATATCTTTTTATAAATAAGTCCTTTCTAGTTTTTACTGTAGAGCGACTTATAAAAAAATAATAATTACTTAGTAATTTTTTAAATATAGATAAGCCTCTAATAGTAACTATATAATCTGTTTTTAAATATTTTAAATAAAAATATTAATATATATCGAAAAGTAATAAATACGCCTAGACGACGATCTAGGGGTATAAGCGTAAAAAGAGAACTTTATTAGGTGCTAAACCGTGTACGTAATAATTAAAAGCTAAGCTTATTAATATATATATTAGTTTACAGCTATATCCGCAGTTATTTGTTTAGTAATAAAAGCTTAATTTATTAGTATTATAACAGCTTCTATTACTTTTACTATATAGAGTATTACTTAAATAATAAAAGTAAAATATTAAATACTTTAATTATATAATCTATTTATAATATTAAGTTATATAAATACTATTTAATAGTTCTAAAACTCTTTTAACTTTAATATATAAAGATAGATAGAGTTCTAAAAACTATTAATTAAATATTTAAAATATTTTTTTATAAATATTATTTTTATTTTTCTTAAACTACTTAGATTTACTTTTAGTTTTTTAGAAGTACGATCTATTTTTTTAAACTTAACCTAATAAGACTTAAAAGCGCTAGATTAAAAAGGGTGTAGATAGTACCCTACGCCTAAAAAAACTAAATAGAAAAAATTACCTAAATAAAATTAATAATTTTAGAAGCCTACTTAATTTTTAATTAATATTAAACATTTTATAAAAATATTATATATTTATAAGCTAGGTATTAAATAGTTATTTAAGAGTATAATATAGGCGTAGAATTAATAAAATTACTAATTAGTAGTAAAGGAAGATTATTTTTTAAAACTTAAAAGGACTATAGAATATCTTTAACTTAAAAAATAAATAGATTCTTTTAAAGTAAAAATATAAATATATTTTTTTAAATTTATAGTAGAAGCGTATTTTGTTTAAAGAAAGAAGTAAAAAAACTTTTAGATATTTAAGTATAAAAAGCTTTAGTTAAGACTAGATAGTATTATTATTTAATTTAACTGCCTATTATTAGTTTTCTTAATAATATTTTTTTTCTTCTTTTTTACGGAGCGTAATTATAGACTTAAAATAAAAATTAAATAAAAAGCTAAAAACTAAAAAATAAAATACTATTAATATTAATTAATGTACTTTACGAACTTTATAAAGCCGCGGTACAACGTAATAATAAAATCTTAATAAATACTAAATAGCTTATATAATACTAATAAGGCTATATATAAGTAGTATAAATTTTAAATTTTTAAAAGTTATACTCTATTCTTTTAGTAAGAGCTACAGTTATTTTACTAAATATAATAATATACTTATACTTTAATCTATATCTGTAAATTAGTAACTACTTATAATTATTTTTAAGGATATTAGTAATTACTACTTATAATTATATATAAAGTAATTAGTTAACTTAGGGGTTACTAGGCGTGTAAACTTTAGGACTAATAGAGTTATTAGGCAGTTATCTAGAGCCTATATAACTAAATATCTAGCTTTTAAGCTAGTAAGTTTAACTATCCGTCCTATACTCTATACTATATTATTACTTACTTAAAGTATTTTACTATATTATATTTTTATAGATTTTTTTTATTTTTAAAATATCTATTACTATATTAATTTTAAATAGATTACTAACTTACCGTCTATTATACTAAGTATTTTTAGTAATAGTAATACTTTAAACTAATATAAAGTTTAAGATTAATTAGAACTATCTACCTGCGTACTACTTATTAATAAATCCTACGCTAACTTACGCGTACGTAAACTTTTCGTAAAAAATAGCCTTTTTAAGTATATTATTATTTTTTTATTTTATAAACCTCTTTAGTACGCTGTTTTATATAAATAGATCTTAGGCTAATAGAATAAAAGTTATATAGAAGTAGGTATTTAATAAAAAAAGGCTAAAAGACCTAGCGTTATTAAAAGAGCTAGAAGTAAATTTAAGGAATTTAAAATAATTACGATTTTAGGCTTAGGCTAATAAAATAAAATAGATTTATTAGTATACTTATAAGATTTAGAATAAAAAAAAGGACGAAATATAAACTCTAGGGCTAATTAGGGCGTATAGTATTAGGTAAGTATACGCTTTTATTTTTATTTAGTAAGTATTACTAATTAGGTAATAGATACTATAGGCGGCGTAGGTACTAAAAATAGTAAATATAGTTTTTCTTTTTTATTCTATAAGGCTATTAAATAAGCTAGGTATATACGTAACTTTAGTAGGCCTTTAGTGTTATTATTTTAGTAAAAAGTTTAATAGGTAGTATAAAAGCTTATACGAAATTAGGTAAAAAAATATTACTTTAAATTATATAATAAGTCTAAAATAATGTTATTAGTTTATAATATTAGTAGGCGGGGTAAAACGTAATAAAAATAAAATATAAAAAAATAAATAAGTCTTTTATACTTCTGCTTAGGAGTAATACTATTAACGTATTACTAATTTTAGTATATTTAATATATTTTAAATACTAATTATACTTAATTAATATTAGGTAGTTAAGCTGCGCTTTATATTAATAAAATTCTATTAACTCTTTAAATTACTGGTCTTAATAAAGACCTAGAGGTTTTAAAATTATTATAAAATAATTAATATAAAATAATCTATTTTATTTAGTTATATACTAAGCTATTTATTTTTATTATTTTAGACCTACTAGCTATTATCGTTATATTAAAATATTTAGTCTAAAAAGGTCCTAAGACTTCTTATATTCTTTACCTATTTTATACTTATACTAGTATACTCTATTACCTCTTTAATAAAGCTTAGATAGTTTTTTATATTTGCCCTTATATTTAGTAAGCGCTCTTATATATTTAAAATAACGTCTTTATTATACTACTAGTTCTCTTTTAACTTATTTATATTTATTAATTATTATTATTACCTCTATAATATCACTTACTATATACCTTTAGTAACTAGTATATATCTATAAGTAATAAACTAATTAGCTCTTTTTATTATAATATAGGCAGATTATAACGTAATAGTTACCTTATTTATAGATTTAAACTTTTAAAAACCTTACCTATTATATAGTAGTTAATTTTATTTATTAATTATTATATACTTATAGTACTATAGTACCGCGTATAATACTAAGCGTTATTAATAATTTTTACGTCTAATATAAGTTGCGATAGTTTAGTTATAATATTAGTTTACTTTATAGATATTATATATTTTATAGTACTTTTTACAGTATTTTTTATAATACTTAGTATAAATTTATATTATACTTTATAGCGTTAGGCGCCGGCCTATATATACACTTTATCTATTTTATAGTATTAGGAGCGCGTCTTTTAGATACGCAGTTATAGGAGTACTATACTATAATTAATAAAGTAATATTTTAGACAAAGCGATTTATACTATAGATATATTATTTTTTTCTTTTTTTTTATAAATACCTACTTAATATTAGTTATAATAGTAGATATGTAAGTATAAGTTAGTATAAAATAATAAATTACTAAATTATAAAACAATTAAGTACTATTAAGCGGTTATTACGTGTCTATTTTAGTAGACGCTACTTTTTTTAATTAAACTTAGTATAATATCTTTAAGAGCCAGTTATTAGGTTATATAATATATACAGCACTTTTCTTTCTAATTAAGTAGTTACTAATAGCAACTTTATTATATATAAAAATAAAAAAAAACTCTTTAAACTATTAAGTAAAAATTAGTAGAGTTTTTAAAAAAAGAATTAAATATTAGAAATCTAGAAAAATATTAAAAATTAAAATTAAAAAAAAATTATTACTTACTATAACTATAGTAGTAGTAATATAAATAATTAACTTATTTTATTTATAATAATTAGGAAGCTTAAAGAGCCATAAAGAGAAAAAAAGTTAATTAACAGAGCTATAATAAGAAGCGGATATTATAAGAGCGTATAAAAGTAATAATAAAAAGTAAGAAGAAAATAAGAATTATTATAAAAAAGTTAGTTAAGAGATAATATAAATACTATTTATATTATTAAATATTAGGGCGTTTACTATAATTAGTTTTTTTTTTTTAATTTTATTACTTAGTAATACTACCTACTAAAAGTCTTTTTTTTAAATAAAGCTATGCTTTTAGCGTAGTACCTATAGTTTAAAAAAAATAATTATTAGTTACTATAGGGGTTCCTGCAAAACGGTTCTATAATAATTTAAATATAATAATAGGAAATATAGTATATAGTTATATATTAATACGTTACACTAAAGATAGTTATAATAAATTAAAATAGTATTACCTACCTAATTGCCTATAATAAGTTAATATAAAATTTTTTCTAATCTAGTACTGAACGTCTATTTATAAAAAAAAGTAAAATAGTAGTAATAGCTTACGCTATTACTAGTATACTATAAAATATTAATATACGTCGGCGCCCCGCTATTATATATATAAGATAATAAAAAAATACAATAAGTAGTCTACTACGCTAAGTAGTTATATTAGATTCTAAAGTTTACTAAATATCTATAACTATAGTATAGATAAATATCTCTATAAAAGTAATAAGCGTAACGTCTAGTATTATACTAAATTTATTTTTATAAAGACTGTTTTACTAGTAATTTTTATAAAGCTTTAGTATACTACTAGAAACTTTTGCTTCTATAGGTAAGTAGATATAAAATAAATAATAAGTTTAATAACTATAGACTACTATTTTATAGTAAAAATAAATTAATATATACTATATTTATACTAGCACCGGTACTAGTATAGTAATTATAATTATTACTAACTTTTATAGTTATAATAGTAATAAGTATTAAAAACCTTATTATTATAAATACTAATTTAAACTATATCTATAGGTAGAAATAGTATCTTTTAGCTATACTAAATAATTAGAATAATTTTAACTATGCTAGGTTTAAGAATAAGATAGTATAGTATACTATTATTTTAATAGTAGTATAGCTATAAAATATAAAAAACCTAATAAGAATAGTATTAGTAATAATATCCTAAAGACTAGCCTAAAGGTAAGAAGAGATAAAGCTATATATAATATAGTAAATACCATAGGCAAATATAATAAACGTAGTAATAATATATAAAAAAGTAGGAAAAGGAATATTATAAAATATCTATAAGTATAGGCAAAATAATATATAATAGTTTAAGTATAAAAAAAATAGGTAAATAGTACTAAAACAAAATAAAAAAGTCTTTTTCTTATTTTAAAAAACTTATTAATAAATACTATTATAACCTATTAGACCCGGCTATTACGATCGAACCCGTACTAAAAGTCTATTTAAAAAAGCTTTTTTTAAAATTAATTCTATAGCTACTATAAGCTTAAAAGAATTAATTTTAAGCTATTTAGATAATTAAGCTATTTAAATTAATTTAACTAGGGAGTATATTATAAAAAGATATTTTAGACTTTATATTACTAATTTATAAAACTCTTTAAAATAGAGAATTTATTTCGTTTATATATATATATATAATATAGCTCTTTAACGCTTGTTTATGTAAAAGTAGTTCTAATTTTTTAATTTTAAAAACTAGTAATTTCTAGCTTGTTTTTCCTCTATAAAAAGTAATATAAAATACTAAAATAAGTTTTTAATAATTATATTTTATTACTTTTAATATTTTATAAAATAGTTATAAAAGCTTATAGATACTACAGTAAGTACTAGTAATATATTATTTACTAGTTTATTATTAAAAATATAAAAATTTAACTTTTAGTAATAATTATCTAATTAATATATTAATATATAAAAATAATCTATATACTAATAAAATAGAGTATCTATTATTATACATATAAAAATATACTAATTTATACCTTAAATATAAAGTTATAATGGCCTTAAGTAGGGCCTAAAAAATTGTTTCTAATTTTTTTTTCCCCTAAACCCCTTACTAAGCAGTACTTAGACTAGTAAATTACATACCTTAGTCTTTCTCTTTAATATAATTTTTTTTTTATATTTTTAGGCCTACTAGTTTAAAAGTTATATTATTTTAATAAAGATTTTTTTTATTAAACTTTTTTTTTGTCACCCCCCTGTAGTATTTAAGTAAATATTAATTATTAGATAAGTACTAATTATTAAGTAAATACTAGTTATTTATTAAGTACTAATTAATAATTAAGTATTAGTTTTTAAATAAGTACTAGTGTTTAAGTATTTATTATTTAGATATTTATTAGTCCTTAGTTATTTAGCTTTATTATAAAGAGTTTTTCTAAATACCCTGTTCTCTTTTAGAAAAGAGTTATAAGTATTCTGCTAATTAGCTTAATTTAATATTATTTAAATATTATATATTATTAATATATTTAAAGACTTTAGATATAGTAAACTATAATTAGTAATATATAAATATAAATTTTATTTAAGATATATATATATATATATAATTAATTTAAGTACTAAATTTCTAAATTCATTTAAAATATATTTAAAGTACTAACTTATACAGTCTCCGCGGGTTTATAAAAAAGTTTATAAAATTAATTTTTACTTTTTTTTATATATATTTAGTTTAAAGCAATATAGTCTTTACAGGATTTAGTGTAAACTAAACTAGTTTTACTCTAGTATAGATAGGGGTGTAACAGAAATATATAATAAATAAAACCGCTTAGCGCCTAAGTTACTCTTCTAAATACATCCCTAATGTTGTTGCCTTACTCTAGAATATCACGTGCCTTCCCAGGCCAACTGTTCAAGAGCAACAAGGAGACGCAGACCGCGGGCGATTTACCAAAAAGAGCCTTAAGGAACGAAGCCACAAGGCAATTTTGATCTTTTACGATGAAGTATGTTTAAGGTTGAATGTACGGCTTTGACTGAGTATGTAACTTGTCGCAGGCCAAGGCATCACCAAATGAACTTATAGAAAAAGCTGCAATGAAACGTACATAGATGAGCCAGCGTGCGTCACCACATCATGTATGCCGCGTTCGTCTATGAGCCATTCCAGAGTCCAAGCAAGCAGATCCGTCTACTCAAGATTAAAACCGACGGCCAAGATAAGGGGAACATCTCATGCGGGATGACCGCCCACTTTCTTGACAGTCCGGACCTCCGATACGCTGCCATCTCATACACGTGGGGCGATGCCCTTTCCACTAAAGCTATCTCGTTGAACGGTCACCAACTCCTGGTAAGGTCCAACTGCTGGTACGCCCTATGGCAGGTCAAAAACAATCCAACACCCGTCTCCACCATCACGAAAGAGCGGGAGCCCGTCCAACTGTTCTGGATCGATTCCATCTGCATCAATCAGGCGGATTCTGAAGAGGAGAATGCCCAAATCAGGCAGATGGGCGAGATCTATTCCCGAGCACACATCGTCGCTGCCTGTATCGGGCCTGAAGCCGGCGATGCCTTGCTGTTCGACGAGGAATTTGCCTGGTATTGAGCATCCTTGACGGAGCGGCAGCAAGAGAGAGAAAACGAGATCATCGCCACCCCTGTCGCCAATCTCCTCCAAAGAGACTACTTCCACCGACTCTGGACCGTACAAGAGTGTCTCCTGGCCAAAGATATTCATGTCCACTGCGGTTCAAAGTGCGTTCGCTGGCGCATGCTCCGCATGCACATGCGCCGCGTGGAGTTACGTTCTGTCGAAAAGATTCACGGAAGATATGCCGTACAGCAAGAGTTTAATGTCATGTCAAATTTCTTCGACGACATGAACCGGTTCCAGATACGCAAAGACTCCAACACCCACTTCTCCCTCGCCAGCGTCATCAACCACTACAGTCACAGGGCCTGTACCGACCCCCGAGACAAACTCTACGGTCTGGTCTCGCTCGCACCGACTTGGTCGCAGCGTAGAATAGCGCTAGACTATAGCACGCCGCTGTCCCAAGTCTTGTGGGAATACTCCGTAGCTTGCGCCACTTACACGATCAAGAACGGCGTAGTTCAAGACATGTCTGATGTGCCGGCCACCGAAAGAGGCAGATATTCCCATCAGCGGGACTGCAACGACGCACTTTACAGCATTGCCGCCCTCAACAACGCCTTTATGACTTCCCCAGGCTTTGCTCTCTGGCTGGAACGGTTCTGGCGATGGCGACTCTCCGGAGAGAAGCACATCGACCAGGTGAGTGCCTCCCTCGACGTCGTGGCATGTTTCTTCCAAGGCGCAGTGTGCCACCGCATAGATCTTTCCAGCGGCAAGGAGGAGCATCTCGAGTTGGATGACGGGTGGCTGTATAGAATCCGAGAACAACTCTCAAAGAGTCGCGAAAGCTTCGCAGTTGCAGTCAATGGGGAGACAACGTCAACAGACATCCACCCAAAGGGGGGTTGCGCCGGCATAATCGCCTCAAGTATGCGATCAAAACCCAAACTCCTGGAGGTTGCTGTCACAGACGCCTGGCGCGGTAGCGTCACCATGCATTTCCTCGTGCCCGCATCCACACGCTCGGGCGACTGCCTCTTCTCCTTCGGATCGGTCTACCGAACGCCCACGTTCATGATATGTCGAGCTCCAGAGCCGGGCCGTATGCCCACACACATGTCCATCGTCGGTCTCGCGAAGCTGATTCCCCATTCCAACGTCAAGCGTCCCAGAGTCCGGCCGAACTTGGAATCCGTCGCCAAGATATACCTGCGTCCGCACGATCTTATCGCTGTCACACTGGTGAGAGACACAGGTATGGAGTTCCTAGACCTGCCAATCCTCGAACCTAGGCACGTATCGTCCGTCACCTTTGCCGACGGCGAGTTCAAGGACAGTTACAACGCCGCAACGATCCCCTGAATATATTCAACGCTGATCAGACTATGGCCATCTTCTGAGCCAAAATAGTCCTTCGCGGACACCATTTACCGCTCCCCCAATGAAACTGTGTATATATGCCGTGCTTACAGGTCTATACATCGGGCCGACGTCATCTTCATCATCGGTTCTGCCTCAACACCACAGGAACTTTGCCACTATCGACGACTGTCAGCACATCCTTCTCCTTACGTGGTCCAACACCATAACGAACAAGCTGCTACCTAGTAGCATACATTCTCCCTGTTGTCTTCGAATTGCGTCAAAGTTGCCGCATTAACTAACCTAAAACGCTGACCAGCGTGGGCTTAATGTCTAAGTATTCCTCGATTCCTTGTCGGCCATCTTCCCTTCCATAACCGCTCTGCTTCACGCCTCCAAAGGGACTTTCGCAAGCGCTCAAAAGTCCAAGACTTACGCCAACCATACCAACTTCAAGAGCTTCCGTCCCTCTCCGGATAGAAACGAGGCACTAGACCTTGCCTTCCAGCGGATCTAGTCCCCATATCAGCTAGGCCTAGTTCCACAGCTCTAAAACTAGGTTATTTACTCCTATTACCCCGTCCACAAACTCTTCCTTATACCAGCTAATCGCAATTAGATTAAAAAATAACAAAGCTACTAATATTACACAGTAAGTTTTCTATATCTTAATACTATTTAAGAGGTCGTTATTACCGCGCGGTAGCTTGTAGCTCGTAAAGTATATAATTTTACCGGTCTCTTTGCTCGTCGCGTATATAAATCTAGAGAGCATCGTCAGCCGGATCAAATAGAGTTCTAGATAAGGATCAAGGCCCACTCACACTTTATATACCAATTCCGGGGCATCTTTCAGCAGCGTATTTTCCTGCAGGCACCGTCCCTAGATAACCTCTTTCACGGCTCGCTCTAGCTCGTCCGAGGGCTTCGGCGGCGCGTCCGGGTTGACACCCTCCATGAGCTGCTGGAGGATCATCAGCGCAGACAGGCCGCGGACGTCGTGGTTCGGCATGGCGGGCTATTCATTGAAATACATACGCGCTTGGTTTTATGGAGGAATGAAAATCGTCGCGCAGCCTTACAGTACGGCGAGGAGGGTTGGCAGTTGTGCTCATTTTGCCGACCGATGAGCGCGCTTTCCAGCTGTGTCAGCATGCATCGCAGCGCTTCTGGGCGACAGCCAGGGGTTCTCAGGTTCTCCTTTATCGTCGTTACCGACCTAAACAGATCATACAACCACTAGTATAAATAATAATATATGAATTATAGTAAAAAGGTGCACTAAATAAAAATATAAAAGGTAATTTTTTACTAGAGTAAAAATAATAAGGGCGGAAGGAGTAATATTAGGTAATAGTAAAAGTAAATACTAATTATAATACTATAAAAAATAATAATCTATAAAGATATTTTATTTAGTAATATTTTTTTTACTAATATTTTAACTACACCTTAAAAGCTAATAGCTATATTTAATACTAAATCCGTTAAAATAGAGATTATTATAATTTATATTATTAATAATACTATATATAACTTACTTAACTAGTATAAATATACGTAGATTATTAATATTATTAATAATAATAAATACGTGAATAAAAGAAGTAAAATTATTAATAAAAGTATAAAGACTAAACTAAAGACTATTAAAAAATAATAAAAACTTAAACTTCTAAAACTATATTTTAAAATCTTAAAAGAGTAAATCTATAAATTTATTTATTTTTATTAAAATTATTTACTTACGTAGGTAAGAGAAGATTTCTTTTATAAAAATAATTTTTAGTATATCTAAAATTAATATTTTTTTTTAAATAATTATTAAAAAGTAGAGTTACTAGAGCTAAAAGAAATAATATAAACTCTTTTTTTTAAAACAATAGGCTATAAAAAAAGAGTTAATAAGTATACTACTATTATATAGATCTAAAATCTCCTAAATATAAATAAATAGTATAAGAATAATAGTAATTATAAAAAAATAAATTAATAGTAAATTAATTAAATATTAAGTATTAACTTAATATAAAATTATACTTAATATAAATAAAGGGATATAATAGTTCTATATTAAAAAGTAAATAATAGCTAGTTACTGTAGTAATTACTATATAACTATAAAAAGGCGTTAGGGACCGTTTAGCTATATGGCTAGGAAAGGAACTAAAAATAGACTAGTATATATAGAGTAGTTAACCTAAATAGATTCGCTAGCAATATGGAGCGTATAAATTATATAACTATAATTATATAATTATATAATCTACACTAGCGTACAGAACCCTTATCTAGCTATTATATAAATAGTAAAAAGGGACAAAACATAATTAAGATATAATTATTATTATTTATTATTTTATACTATTTCTTATTTTTTATAATATTACAGACAACTATTACTCTGTATAAATAGAATATAGTTATTCTAACACTAATTAGTAATTAGTTAATTAATTTATTTAACTATTTTATTACTAGTAGTTAATTAAATTTTTTTATCTACCGTAAATTAGTAAGGGCGTATAAAGAGATTAAGTTATTATTAAACCTATACTACGTAAAAATAATCTCGTATATTATATAACTCTTCCCTGTATCTATAGATAGAAGAGAGTATATTAAATTATATATTTTATTAAACCCTTATCTATATAAAAGATAAAGATAATTTTTTTTTAAAGCTAAACAGCTCTGTATAAACGCGCTAGTATAATAAGCTAAAACAATATAACTAATTATATAAACTAAACAATATAATAATACTAAAAGAAGCTTTCTTTATAAAAAAAGGTAAAAAGCGTATAATAAAGACGGATCTAAATTCGTTATAAAAGATATATACCTAAAAATCTAATATTTTTATACGAGTACTTAAAGACTAAACTAAGTTATAATACTAGATAAAAAATCTAAATATTTTAGATAACCTATCTACTAAATAACTTAATACGTATATTAACTACGTTATTATAAAACTTTATATAGAGTAAAGAGATAGCTAAAATCTAGTTATTTTATACTATAATTTATTTACTAAATAAAACTATAGCTACTTTATATTACTAAAATAAATATTTTAAAGAGAACTATTAGAAATCTTATAAAATAAGAACGTATAACCTCTAGTAGATAAATAAGAAAGAATACTATAAAGTACTATATAAACTTTCTTTTAAATTATAAAAAAATATTAAAAAGTTAAAGACCTCTATATAAGATTAAGAAGTTTAATAGGAAATTTAATTATTACTATAAAATAACCCGTACAGAAGCTATTAAATTTAAACTTTTAAATTTTTAGCTAATAACTAAATATTTTATATACTCTAGCTACACCTTCTATATAATAAGAAAGCTAACTATTATAATATATATTATATAAGTAATTAATATTACTATACTAGTATTACTTAAAGAATTTTAGGCCTATATTATACAAGTATAAATATAGACTATATAAACTTAGATAACTCTAGACTTTATATAGTTTATATACCCTAGTACTACTTTTAGGTATATATAATAGTAGACTATAATACTTAATATATCTATTATTATATAACTCTAAAATATTACTATTTCCCCTAGAAACTAAATATAAAATATTAATAACTAGTTATCTATTAACTTTTTAACCTTTATACGCTGTCTACTAAAATTTAATATTTTAACTTTTACCTATATAAAATATACCGCCAGAAAAGCTTAATCTATAAAAAATAATTATATTTTAAAAAATATAAAAGAAGGTAAATAACTCTATTAACTATTTATATAATATTTTAGTTAATAAGACTTATATCTTTATTAAGCTTTACTAAAGAATTAATATTTAAAAGTTATAGTACGCTGTTATTTTTCTAAATATTTTAAAAAATTACGTAGACTAGTTTTACCTATATAATATTAGCCTAAAATACTTATAAAAATAGTTATATAATAGATTAAACTACTACTTTAATACGTATATTAACTATAACTAGTATTAGATTAACTAAACTACTATTACTTTTATATAATCTAAGTAAGAAAACCTTAATAAGACTCCGCACAAAGTTTTAGAGGTAATAATTAATAAATTAACTTTAGTATAAAAAGCTGTAGGCCCTTAGTTTAAAAAAAAAGTATTACTTTATACAGGAATTATATAAGTATATAAAAACTAATTAGAGTTTAAATAGACTATATTTTTAATAAAGTCTATATATAAAGAACTACTAAGTAATTTAATATTTATACTATATATTAATATAAATTACTAATATATATACTATATTTAGTTATAAATATTATATAAGACCTTTTATATAAACTAAAGATATACTAATAATAAAAATAGACCCCCTTAGTGCTAATAATTCTACTTTTATATATAATAACCCTTTTAGAGATCTAAAAGTATAATTTTAATAGTAAAAAAAAAAAGTACTTTATTTACTATAAGGAAGAATATTAGTTATTAAACTATTTTATATAAGATAAGGCCTAAGTACGTAACTAGTATATTATACAATATATAAAAACTTTTATAAGAAAAAACTTTTTTAAAATAATATTACTTTTTATATTTAAGACTTTAAAGGATCCCCGTACGATAATATAAAAAAATTAAAAAATAAGACTATATCTAACTTTAGTTCTTAAAAAAGAAAAAAAGTAGTTTAATACTTTACTACTATTTTATTTCTTTATTATATAATAGTAGAAGATATATTCTCTATAAATAAAGAGAAGATAGTTAAATAATTTATCTTTAAAAAAAAATACCGTACGTAGCACTAAGGTAAATTTTAGAATATAAGTATAACTAAATTCTTAATAATTAATAAGGGCTAGCTTAAAGCGTACGTTTATAAAAACTTTAGTATAAAAATTAATTAGACTCTAAAAAAAACTACTATTAGCTTTAAAGGTAATATACTAATATATACTTTTAGTACTATATAGATTAAAAACCTAATTAGTATAATAACTTATTATATTTTAAAAACTTTAATACTCTTTTTATTATCTTTAGTAGATACTAACTGCGTAAAAGTATACTTTAATAATATATTAAATATTATTATATATAAGAATAGTATAACAGTTTTAGTTATATATAAATAAAAATATTTATTTTTTAATATAAGCTATATAGAAGCTACTTTATTTTTTACTAAAAAAAAACTTTATAAACTCTATAAACGCTTTAGATACTTTTGTATAGAATAACTTTATAAGCTACTTTATAATATAGACTATAAGATTAACTCTATTATACTAAAATAGATTTAGAAGCTATATTACTACTATTAAATATATAGAGTAGCTTCGTACAGATTTAAGTTCTTTATTAAAAATAATACCTATTTTAACTATAAGATTATTATTAATATTATATCAATTAGTAACCGCGATATCCTTTATATTATTAATTTAAAAATATTATTTTAGACTATTACCTTTCTTAATTTAATATTTATATAAGAGGTATAGATAGCCCTTATATAATACTAGATTAATATCTACTAAAATCCTCTAGATTTTATTATATATAATCTAAGTACTAATTTTATTTTAAAAGAATTTAAAAATAGTATATAAATTATAGAAATAAAGTATTATTAAATACTAGTAAAAGTTTATTAGGTAGTTAGTAAGATTAAGAGAGTATATAACCTATTACAGTAAGTTTTTAATATTTTAAAAAATAAAATTAAATATTATATAAGTAATAAAAATATTTTTTAAATAACTATAAAAGTACTAAATAATACTATGAGCCTAGATAGTCTTATACTAATACTTTTTATCTTTAGTATTTATTTAAAAATTAATATAATATCTCTACTATTACTAAATATTATTATACGGGCTAATACTATCTATAACGCTTTAAAGGCTTT
The DNA here is from genome assembly GCA_030770415.1 of Pleoardoris graminearum. NCBI lineage: Eukaryota > Fungi > Ascomycota > Dothideomycetes > Pleosporales > Didymosphaeriaceae > Pleoardoris > Pleoardoris graminearum. The sequence goes on from JASEKS010000162.1 coordinate 209,911, forward strand.
ATAGACTAATTATATAAAGCTTATACTAAGCTATATAATTAATATATATAATAGACTAGATCCGCGAAAGACTCTATTTCTTTTTATTAAATTAAAAGTTCTAATCTAAAGAAAAAAAAAGATAAATAAGTCTATACGTACTATAGTTAATTAATAAACTAAATATTACTATAAATCTAAAAAATAGCCTACTAACTATATAATAAATATATATAATACTATACTACTATAAATCTCCTTTATATAATAATTCCCTAGCTATAGAAGAGGAGGATATAATTATATAACTTAAACCTAAGAAGCTAAAAAAGTAAAATCGCCTAAAAAAGAACTATATAGTAAAAGCTTTTATAATTTAAAAAAAAAAGCTTAATTTTATACTAGTAATAAAGCTGCGCTAAAATAATATTATTATAATACTTAAAGCCCTATTTAAGGAATCTAATTATATAGAGATTAATTCCCTTATTATAAATAATATTTTTAAGCTTATTACGTATAATTCTGCTATTTATATAAGCCGTATATTTAATATTAGAATAGTATAAAAGATTAAAAATAAAAATATAGTTCTATATAAAAAATTTTACTATATACTTACTAGTTACTCTAATAATAATAAATAGTTTATTTTTATATAATTACTAACTATTTAGAAAGTAAGTTAAAAACTTATTTTAGTTTTAGGCGTAATACCTTTTATATTATAAAATATAAAGTATAAATTATATAATATTACTTAGGCCTATATATAATTTAAAAACTTACTATTCTATACGCTGTACGTAAAACCCCTAAAAGAAATAAACTATTTTTTTTTTTAGTATAATCTTTTAAGTTATACGCCCCCTATATAGTATAGCTAAGTTAGATTTATATTAGTTTAAAATATACTATAACTACTATACTAAAAGACTAAAAATATTTTCCTTTACGTATAATCTATACCTACTTATAATAAAAAAAGAAGTAAAGACTTTTAGCTTAATAGATATATAGATAAATAATACTTTAAGTATTATTTAATCTACTTTCTTTAAAAGAAAAAAAGACAAATTATAAGCTATAAAGTTTTATATAAAAAATAAGTTATTCTTTTCTACGCACAAACCTTTAGAGTTAAATAAAATAAAAATTACCTTAAAAGGAGACGAGATAATTACTATAATTTAAAAAGAATAGAGTAAAGGCTTTTATATAATAGATTTAACTAATCTAAAAGCTTAATAGTAATATATTAAGTAGTATATATATATATTACTTTTATCTATTAACTAAAAACTATATTTAATCTCTCTATAGCTATATAAATAAAAAAGCCTACTATATTAGAAGTAAAGGCACTAAATAAGAAAATTAAGTAGTAAATTAAAAACGTAGAAAGAGAAGTTTTATATATTTTATTAAACTTTTAACGTACGAAACTCTTTATTTTTATAAATAGATTTTTTATAAATAACTAAGATCTTAGCTTATAGCTTAGATATTTTATTATTTTTAAAATTAAAAATTATATAAATACTAAGTTTACCGTACGCAGTAATATTATTTATTAAAACTTAACTAAATATAAATAAGTTATATAAAGTATCTTTACTAGTAAATTATATAAAATAGTTATAGACTTTAATATAGTTATTACTCTTAGTACTACTATTAATAAAATCTTTTATATAATTAATTTTTTACTAGCCCCTATAGTAGTCTATATAGATTTAAAATTTTTATATAATTATTTTATTAAGCTTAGTACGACAAATAAGAAGAGGCTTATAATAAATATTATATTTTTTTACTAATTATATAAAAACCGCAAAATCTCTAAAGTATAATAAATAGTAAAAAAGAATAATTCTATAAATATTTTTATAAAGGGAAAACTAAATAGTTCTTTTATATAATTAGTATCTTTTAATAGCCTCTTTTATAGTATTAAAGTTTTAGTTAATAGGCTAGAGCCCGTATAAAAAGCCTAATAAGTTATTTTATATATTTTTTATATTTTAAATTAGATATCCCTTATTACATAAATTATTTTTTAGTATATTTATTTTCTTTTATATATTATATTCTTTTTACTTTATTGTACGAAGGTTAAAAGGAAAATTTTTAAAAAAGAAATATAAGAGAATAAAGTATTTATATAGTATTACTGCAAAAAGAAAAGTTATTAGTATATATAGAGTAGTTAACCTAAATAAATTTACTAGTAATACGGAGCGTATAGATTATATAGTTATAATTATATAATTATATAATCTATACTAGCGTACAGAACCCCTATTTAGCTATTATATAAATAGTAGAGAGGGAGAGAATAAAATTAAAATATAACTATTATTATTTATTATTTTGTACTATTTTCTATTTTTTTTTAATATTATAGACGACTATTACTCCGTATAAGTAGAGTATAGTTATTCTAATAACTAGTTTTATTAAAAATAGTCCTATTAGTAAGATAGTTACTAAAAGCTTTTTACTACGGTTGGTAGCAGATATCTATTATATAAATCTAGAAAATTAGTGCGTAGAATTAGAAGTAATATTTTTTATTTTTAGTAAACTAAGTTTAATATAAAAAATCTTACTATATAAACCTAATCTTTAAAATTACTACTATATATTAGTTTTATTTTTACTATTAAATAGTAGAGGGTAGAATATATATAAAGTAAAATAATAAACTTAAGTTTTATATCTATTAGTAACTTAGACGCTAAGAGATTTTATTTATTATATTTTTTAGCTAGACCTATATCTATATTAGAGTAAAACTAGCTTAGTCTACGCTAAGCGCTGTAAGGGCTTTATAGCTTTAAACTAGATATATATAGAAAAAAGTAGAAACTAATTTTATAAAGCTTTATATATAGTTATATAGTCTTTATTACCAAGCTATTTAGTAAATTTATAAATTCTTTAGGATATAAAAGTGCTACTATTTTCTTAAAAAAAAATAAAGAATTAAAATAATAATCTAAAGCTATATTCTCTTTATCTCTTAGTAGTAAGCTTAAATTATTGTATATTATTCTTAAAATAGTACCTATTTTTAAGATAAAATTTCTTTTTATAGAGTTAAGGACTTACTTTATTTAGAACTTTATAAGCTTTAAATATAAGTTACGTATATAATTAGTTAAATTTAATAATATATTCTACTTAAAAGGCTAATTTTTTAGTCTCTAAGTAGTCTCCTTTATTAAAACTAATTATATTAGTTACTAAGCTCTTAGAATTATACTGGGGGGGATATTTGAAAAAAATTAACCTAAAAAGGTACCTTTTTTAAAGTTATATAACTTATTAATTAGTAAGCCTAAAAATACGTAAAAAATGCTAATATAAAGAGAAAAACTAGCGTATTCCATTTACTTACTTAGGGGCTGCTTACTAAGGGGTTTAGGGGTAAAAAAAATTAGTAAATATTAAAAGTTTTTAAGGCCTTATTCTAGACTATAATAACTTTTTATTTAAGGTGTATAATTAGCGTATTTTTATATATATTATAATAGATACTTAGTGTTATTAGTATATAAAATATTTTTATATATTTATATATTATTTATATAATTATATATAAAAATCACTTGTTTACATTTTTAAATAATAAACTAGTAAATAATAAATTACTAATACTTAGTATAGCAACCTTTAGCTTCTATAACTACCTTATAACGGTTAGAGAGTAATAAAATATAATTATTAATAACTTATTAAGGTATTTTATCCTACTTCTCTATAATAGCTCTTTTAAAGGCCTCTATACTTTATATACTAAATTCTATACATAAAGTAGCCTTTTTATTATTATTAAGCCCTTATGTTAAATAACTCTATATATTTTTTATAGGGGCTAAATTAGGACTATAGGCTAGGTGAGGAAATAGTATAATTATATTATTTTTAAACTAGTTTAAAACGTCCGTTATTTTATAAAGAGGGACGTTATCTTATTAAAATTGTTAACCTAAATTAATGTTTATATAATGTTTCTAATTATAATATAATATATATATTATTATATTAATAAAAAAGGGGTATAAAATAGTTATAAAACTTACGCCTTTTTATAGAGGATTAAATTTTAGGTATAAGAACTTTATTTACATAGTCCTTACTAGTATAAGAAGTAAAAAAATTAGGTATTTTAATAAATACTAAATTATTTCTACCTTCTACCTAAATTATACCCTAAACTTATAGTTTAAGAACTTGTCCTATAAAATAATTAATATAATTAATATTAATAAAACTAAAACTATAACATAAAAATATATAAAAAGTTGTATATTTTAATATTTTAAAAAGTTAAAATAACTTACTTTGTAATTAGCTAACAGCTAGTTCTTTTCTAACTCTATTATTACCCCTTTTTTTATAATATTATTTATTTTGTTATCCCCTTTGTATTACTAACTTATTTGAAAATATAATCTTTTTTAAATTTATTTTTTTTATATTTTTTAAATTCTCTTAAGCGTATTTTACTATTTTTTTTTAGCGTTTTCTTTATTTATTATTGGTTTTTTTTTACTTATAATAATTATATAGCCCTTTTCTTTTATAACTCTTTATAATTATCTAGTTATAATTTTTAAATTATGTTCTAATAGTTTTCTTTTATTTTCTTTTTTAGGACTTCTAATTAAGTCTCTATTAATAACTCTTTTATTTCTTTTAGTTAAATCTTTTATACCCCCTATATAAACTTTTTTTATATTATAATTTTTTTTATTTTTATTTTTGATTTGTTCTATAGCGTAGTAAATAGTAGTAGAAGACTTTTTTAAAGTAGTAGTAATTAAAGTAGAAGAATTATTTACTTTTAAAAGTAAATTAACGTTATATTTAAGTTTTAAGAATTTTAGCTCTATTTTAAGGAAATAGGAGTTTAAGTTTATAAAAGTTAAAAGATATTATAATATACTATAATATTAATAATATATCACGTAATTAGTAATTATATAAGCCTTAGCAATATTTTTATAATTAATATAATTTTATTATTAGATTACTAATCTACTTTAAAAATCTAGTTACGTAATCTATACTAGGCCTAAAAGGGTATAGTTAAAATTTTAGTTAAATATATTTTTTAACTAAAAAGTTATAGGAACCTAAAAAAAGGATTAGAAAAATTGTATTATTTAAGTAATTTTAATTTATTATAGGTAATAAATGGTATATAACTAAAATTCTTATATAAATTACTATTATTTCCTTATGAAAACGATATCATTTACGCATTTTTAGGCTTAGTAATTAATTTTATATTAATTTTTAAAAATAGTAACTTTTTAGATTAATCCTTTTCTAATGTCCCCCCCCCCGTAAGAGTATATAAACAGTTAACTTATTAGACTTATATAAATTTTTAATTTTTAAAATTTAATTTTAATTTATGTACACTACTATATCTATTATTATAAAACTTAAGTATAAACTACCTATAATTATATACTAGCTTTTATTTAGTATTTTTCTACTTAAGAATTTATTACGTTATTTAATATACTCTTTTATTAAAAGTATTATATTTAAAATTAAAGATTTACTATACTACTAAAGGTTTTTATTGAATAAAATTAAAATTAATAAATATATTACGCCGGTATACCTTAACTAGAAATGTATAAAACTAAAGTATTTAAAAATAGAAGGATTATAATACTTTTTATAACCTACTTTAGTACTAATAAAAAAAATTATATAAAATAAATAATATGTTAAAGGAATAAAATATACTTTTATAATAAGTAGTATTAAAACAAATATTATAAAAAGCTTACTAAAATATAAATTATAATTATTTTTATTTTTTTATACTATATTATATTAAGAAGAATATATACTTTATATTTTAAAATATATAGAACTAAAGTAGTAAAAAATAAATTTATAATTTATATATATATTATTATCCCAAGACGACGACCCATGGATACTTGTCCCCGTCCTATAGGCGTTGCGCCGCGCCGTCGTTGCAGCTACCGCCTAATAAGTTATCTATTAAGTTATCGCTCTACTAGCTATAAAATTTAAAAAATCTTATATTTAATAGGCTCTAGTTATAGAGCCTTTGTTTTTATTTACCTATATTAAGTGAGGACGTAGCGTATATAAAGTCGATACAGCTCCCACAGATAAACGTAAAGAAATATATATATTATTATATATAATTATTATATATAAGTTACTATTTCTATTTACGCGTATCTAGAGCGCTATATAGAAAAGGTATAATATATAAATATTAGGTTTTAACCTAACTACAGTTATACCTATTACTAAAAAAGTTTTTAAAGAGTAATTTCTAAATACTTACTATATATAAATTATAAATATTATTTTATTCTACCCTATATTTTTATTAAAATATAGTTTAATACTTCTAAGGCCTTATATTAAAATAAGCTATATAAATATTTTAGGAACGCTATTAGGTACTATTTATTCTTTATATTATAATACTTTTTCTATTTTTACTATTAGTAAAGCGAATAGTAAGACTCTTTTTATTATATATTAAATAAAAGAGTTTACTATTTAGTTAGTATAAATATTTTAAAAATATACATTTAGTATATATATTAATAAAACTATTATTAATTTTTAGTAAAATTAATATTATTCCTAAAAATATTAATTAATAATACATACAAAGTAGAGACTTAAATTATATATATAAGTTTAAAATATTTATTATAAGATACTATTACTCTAATTTTAAAGTAGATTACTAATATAATCTATTATTTACTCTATTATTATATAATTATTAACTTTTTTAGTATTAGTCTTTTACTTAAAACTAATCTATTTATTATATTAGTAATATCTATTTCCTATAATTATATTTAAAATAATATTAAATTCCCGATCTTAATAAAGACCTAGAGATTTTACAATTATAATAAAATAAATAATATAAACTATATTAATATATTAAGTTATATACTAAGCGATTTATTTATATTCTCTTATACTAGCTATCTATTATCCTCTTTATAAAAAATCCCTTTTTATTTATCTCTAAATATCTTTTATAGTATTAAGCTACGGCGCTTTTCTATATACTAGTAATGTTTATTTTACGTTACTCTAATTAAAGCTATATAAGTCTTTTATACTATAAACTATACCCTTTAATACATTTAGTTCCTTATTAAAAAACTATATAATCTCTTTACTTTAGTATCCTATAGTTACTAATATTAGCGTATTATTAGTAGTACTATAATTACTAGTACCTTTTTTATATAACTTACTTTTATTAATTAACTATTTTATATAATAGTATAGCTATAATAACTTTAGTATTCTTTTTTTATTTAGTAACACCTATAAATAGTAAATCTTTAACTTACTTTTTACTTACCTAAATAACTTTTTTTTAACTAAATTAAGTAACTCTATATCTATAAGTATAAAACTATTCTATTTAAGTATTAACTTTTATAGATTACTTATAAAAATAAATAGTTCTCTATTAGCTATAATAGCTGTATTTATTACTTTATATTTCTTATTTATTTAGTTAAATTTAAAAGCATAAAGTATTTAACGTACTCTATAGTATAGGCTATAGTAACTTTAATCTATACATTTTACCCAAATTTTATTTTTTTATATATTAGGAGCGCGTATTTTAGTTATAAAGTAATAGTATACTACTATTAGTAAATAATATTCTAGATACTATAATATATATTAAAATTGTAATATATTAATATTTCTTTCTTTATAAATATCTACTTAGTATTAGTTTATAATAATATATATATATATTTATATATTAATTGAACAAAAAGTGAGGCTGTAGTAGCTCGGGAGGACTAGAAGGGATTTGAAAAAGGAGGAGTATATATATGCCTTTATACTTAATATATAATAGTATATATACTAGTATAAATTACTATATAAAGTAAAAAACCATACTAAACTATAATACTTTTAAATACTATTAAGTAGTTATTACGTACCTATTTTAGTAAACGCTACTTTTTTTAATTAGATTTAGTATAGTATTTTAAAGAGTCGATTATTAGGTTATATAGTATATATAAAAAAACTTTTTCTAATTTGATAGTTACTAATAATAACTTTATTATATATTAAAAAAATATTAAATCCATACTTATTTTAAAAAAATAGATTTATTAAATTTAAATTCTTTTATATATTAAAGCGTTTTTACTTTAAATAATAATTAAAAAATTTTTACTATTCTAAGCCTAATAGAATTTATAGTAAAGTTATACTTAATTACTTTATTATAATAAAGATTTTTAAATATTCTCTTTACTATAAAGTTACTAGTAATTAAATTATTATAAAACAATAGTACTAAAAGTTCTTTTATCTTTATTTATAATGTAAAAGCTTTATAAAACTTATAATATCTTTTAAAAAAGAAGTGTTATAAAGTTAAATAATATTTAGTATATTTTTAAGTATATACGTAAAATAGTCTTTATATAAAAAGTCTAATTATTTTATAAATTAAAAATATTAAGTAGATAGAGGTAATAATACTAACTATTTATATATACTATTAATTACTAGACTTAGGTATTAGTTTAAGACAGCTTAGAATAGTAATACTAAAAAATATTTTATATAATACTTTATTTAAAACCACTAGAATAGAGAAGTAATTTTTATATTATTACTTATAATATTATTTACAAGCTTAAATAAGCTAGTAGTTATAAGTAGAATATTATTAATATTTTTAGATATTAAAAGCGTTAAATAATAAAATATATAAAAGATTACTATTAGTATAATAATATTTTTTTTATTATAGTTTAGTATTTTTATATAAATACTTAATTAAGAAGTAAAACTTACAAAACGTAATTATAAGCTATTAATAGCGTTAAATAGTTAGATATTCTTAATAATATATAAGTAAAATAGAAACTAATTAAGAGTAGCTTATAATAAATTATAGGCGAGCGTAGCGGATATACTTTAGTAAAAAAAATATTTTATATAATAAAAGCTTTAACTAAAAATAATTAAAGTATTTAACTTCTGTAATTATAAATAAAAATATATATAAAATATCTTTAAGTAAAATAAAAAACTACTAATTTAATAAAATTAAAAATAAAATATTTATTATATTTATTTCTTTTATATATAAATATGTACGTAATTTAAAAGTAGTTTATTAGTATTATAATTATATTTAGTATAAGTACTAGTTATATTAAAAAAATATTTACCTACTAATAAAATAAAGTATATAATATTATAGAGTAAGGATATTTAAAATAGTAGTATAAAAAAAGTCAAAAAAAAATTTCCTTAAATAGAAATAGTAATATTAAAGTAAAAAAAAAAAAAAAAAAAAAAAAAAAAAAAAAAAAAAAAAAAAAAAAAAAAAAAAAAAAAAAAAAAAAAAAAAAAAAAAAAAAAAAAAAAAAAAAAAAAAAAAAAAAAAAAAAAAAAAAAAAAAAAAAAAAAAAAAAAAAAAAAAAAAAAAAAAAAAAAAAAATAAAAAATATAAAAAATATAAAAAATATAAAAAATATAAAAAATATAAAAAATATAAAAAATATAAAAATATAAAAAATATAAAAAATATAAATTTAAAAATGATTATATATTCTAATAAGTTAGT